>JXSR01S025342.1:9998-24739 GCA_000969725.1 Ophiothrix spiculata
AAGTAAGGAAATATTGTTAAATCGAATAGAAGTTTTATATATCATTATCCAAACAAATTGAATTTGACAACGATCAAGTTTATTCGGCCTGCGTTCTCCAAGTTAAGCTGTAAAGGAAAGAAGAGAATGATTACTAGTATTCTGTAATAGAGAATGGTCGAGTATCACGACTTTCGTGGAAAATAAAACATGGCAGAGGCGCAGCCGAAGCGAAGCGATGTTTTGTTTTCCACGAAAGTCGTGATAAACGAGACATGTAAATTACAACATAAAGCCAAAGTTTGACTAAATTACGCACAAAAAATGAAACAATTTAAATAACAATTACATATTAAATTGAAGAGTGTAGTCAAAAAAGTTCATATGTTACATTTTGGCCAAAATGAGTTTTTGGTATATTTAGGTGCATTTACGTTTTGGGCATTTTTTTTTTGGAAACAAATCGGGTGATTGACTCAACCGGAAGGTGTTTTCACGCTTGAGTGAATTTGGGTCAAATTTAAAAATGCTCAAAATCAAGTTACATATCAAACTAATAATGTCTCTACGCAAGGATGTCAAAATAATATATATAATTTTACCTAAGTAGCACGAACGGTTCAGGAGATATAAGCCAACAAATAAATCACATGTCACGTGGGGTCAAATTTTCAATATGGTCCGATTTGAGTCAATGACATGTCAAATAATTTGTCATGAGCTGTACATTTCAAAAATATATACATTCAGTGACTCAAAGTATTTACTTTTGATATTATGGCATATTTTGAATTTTGGACCTCATTTTAGAGCAAGAAGTTCCCATGTGCAATCTATAATGTATATAAAAGAGCTAAACTTGTTCACTAATTTTCATTTTTTTTTAAATATAACCATACCCTGAAAGTTTCAAAACGATAACTAATAGAATAATACTTTTACACTTTGCATTGTGTACAAACTTTTTTCAAAACTGATTTGATGTAACATATAGGAACTTCTTTGACTACACTCTTCAATTAGAATACAAAATAACATTTAACATTCGTTAACAGAAGAATGCACTATAAAAATAGTTGTAATATTTTCGATCAATGTTCGGATTATTGTATTCTAACATACGCGATATCAGTGAAACAATCCAGAAATTGAGTTAAATCGTTATAAATAGAAGAATGTTTTCTTTTTTCAGATACAGTTGGCATTACCGTAGTATTCCAACATTAACCCTAATATTTGTGCGGCAGAAATTTAGCTAAAGACGATAGAAAAATATATAACTCATACATAGATTCTAGTCATTTGATTGGTAAGATTGTAACATGTGACCATTTGTCATTTTTACTATCACTATCATCCATTTGATATTCTTTACTATCACTTTCATCCGTTTGATAGTATATCGACTCTTAACGTACTTGATCATGTTGATTGAAAACTACATTGTAAAGTAGGGACATTAGTTAGTTAATTAGGTAGTTAATCATGTTAATGTGTAAGTACAATAGTTTAAATGTGTCACAGTATCAAATGACTAGATTCTATAAAACAAAAATTAACTGTTTATATTCGTGTAATGGTAAAATATACCATCCCTCAGATTGATTGTCCATTTCACTCGCTTACTCGTGAAATGGAACAATCAATCTTTCAATTCAGAATGGTATATTTTTACCATCACACTCATAAGCAGTTAATATTTGTATACCATCCAAGAATATATATCGCTAGTAGAATGGTGTACGTATACTAGTAATACCTAAACTGTAGATATTTTCAAATAAAGTAATGTTTATTATTCTTGCAATCTTGCCAACCTACCATGACATTCTCCATTGTGAGCCACGGTGATGTCTTGCTGTTGTTCACAAGCTGCCCGCTCTAAGACACACTCGTTGGAATAGGTTGTACCGTCGCTACCGCACACAGGGGCATACTCTTGTGGGCATATACCACCGCATTCTACAAACATAATAATATAATAAATATATTATTTTGCAACATTAGGTCAACATTTAGTCCGCCCTTATTAAGTGTTAATCAGCCCTTTTATCATGCGGAACTAGTCATTTTTAAACACCCCGCGCATGTGTGGGTGCAAAAAGCTGCAAAGTAACTCCTGGTGTGTGTAATATCCATTCAGATAATTAAAATATTGACTAGCGGTGTAACTGTTGGTGCCGTAACCTCGCTAGTCGGAAATAAAGAAAGTAAAAGATTTATCCCCTAACCTGCGTTCTCCAAAATCAGTTAAAATAGAGATACAAAAACCTTCATAACTTTGCAACGGAAGGTCAGATTTAAAAATTTCAAACTGTTTTGGATTCCTTAGATCACCTGCTTTTATTTACAGACTATTTGAAAGAATTTGATTTATAATTGAAAATCACCTGAAGTTTTAGGCTAGTAAATCTGTTGATTTGACGTAGACAAAATTGCAACACAAGGTTTTTTGGTTGAAATTAACTGTTGATGACCTCCCAACCAACATTTTCAAAATGTAGGAAAATGTAAACTTGTCAAAGTTGGTTAATTTGCATAAAACAAAATTGCTGCCAAAACAAGGGTGAAATTTCAAAATTAGTCAAATCTTGTTCAAAACCACACCAACATGTTCCTCTCATCACAAGGAAGCAGAAAAAGTATACTTTTGCCTATGTCTGAAATATGGTTCTGGAGTTAAAGCCAAAAATATGAAAGGTCATATCAGAGGTCACGGAACTGGCCCTATGGGAGTCCAAAATTTCAAAGTGTCCGATTTTGTTCAAAATGGTCTCAAACTATTCCTCTTGCAAGACTGTCTACACAAAGTAATAGTTTAAAGTGCATCAGATCAGTTGTTGCTATGGTTACAGGTCAAGGAAAATGTTGTTCTACAGGCAACCATACAATGTAAAATATGACCTTTGTTTTGCCTGCTACTTTTATATGAGCTTACATTTTGTGCTTCATTTTGAATATGTTGTTCGGGAGGTCATCAACAGTTAATTTCAACCAACAAATCTTGTGTTGCAATTTTGTTCAAGTACCCCTATTTCATCCAAGGCTATATATCGCTAGTAGAATGATGTACTACTGTACTAATAATACCTAAACTGTAGATATTTTCAAATAAAGTAAAGATTATTATTCTTGCAATCTTGCCAACCTACCAGAACATTCTCCTTCATGCGCCACGGTGATGTCTTGCTGTTGTTCACAAGCTGTCCGCTCTAAGACACACTCGTTGGAATAGGTTGTACCGTCGCTACCGCACACAGGGGCATACTCTTGGGTGCATATACCGCCGCATTCTACAAACATAATAATATCAAAAAAATATTATTTTGCAACATTAGGTCAAAAATTTAGGGAGAAATCGGGTCAATATAGCTACGGATGGAAAAATTAGTGTAGTAACGGCAAGATCATGATACACTGCCGGGTTAAGACTTTGTCAGACTGTCACACATCACCGTTTATATATCTTATACATAGATTCCTGTCCTCTGATTGGTTAAAAGTGCGTGCTTGGATTTAACATACTCTGTATTGTACTATGATCATGCCTTACCTTAGCTATGGTATACTTATCTGGGGAGATACTTGCAAAACATATTTGGATAAATTGGTAAAATTACAAAAATGGGCATTACGAACTATAACTAACAGCCATTATAGAAGCCATACCGGTCCCTTGTTTGCTAAAACCAATATATTGACTGTTAGTGATATGTATAAAATAGATCTTGGGGTATTTATGTACAGATACTCCATCAAAGATTTACCATCAACATTTGATAATTGATTTTCAAAACGTTCAGACGTACACGGATACCCAACAAGACATGTGGACGACTACAATATCATAAGAAATAAAAGATCTTTTTCTGATCATGCAATTAGATATAATGGTCCAAACCTTTGGAATTCTTTAGATAAATCCCTTAAGAACTCGAAGTCTATAAAACATTTCCGATCACAATTTAAAAAACTCTTAGTCTCTCAATATAATTGATACATTTTTCTCATGTTTCATGCAGTTTCCTTCTGCTTGTCTTGTTTTTGATCCGTTTCCGTTTTAATATGTTTTTTTTTTGTGTCCGTACATAATTTAGGGCATTGCTTCTTACAGATCTTATTGGTCTTCCAGCAATGTCCTCCATATTGTCGCGTTAGTGTTCTTTTTATGCCGTTGTTTATGTTATGAACTTGCTTTTGTTATATGTCTTATATGGAAATAAAGATTTTGATTTTGATTTAACTATAGCCCGGGGCATATTTTTCACTAGGCCCGCTCAATACATTTTGTGCAGCGCGTTCAGCATTGAAAGGATAAACAGATATCGTAAATCATTTTCGGTTCTTTTAACCAACCAGATGACAAAAATCTATATATTCGGTATATAAAACGAATACTGTCTGCTATTTGTTCGGGGCATGGTCAGGGCATGGTTACAATTTATTTTCCCTCGATGATCTCAAAACCATGAATATTGATGGTTTTGAGATCACCTCTGAAAATGATTTAAACCATGCGCCTCAAAGTAGTCAATATTTGTATAATAGAGCACAACGTTCGCCTAATGTACTCCGCCCCACTATTGCTTTGTTTTTTACATTACTATATATTTACTGATCCGTTTGGACTATTTAAAACATCCCAGAAGCCGAAAGTTATTAATCAGCTAGCAAGCAACGTTGGATGTTAGTTTAATTTTTCATCATAATAATTATTTGAAACCTGCGATAGGTAAGTCGTTCTACCAAAGCCATCTTTTGTTCTTGTTTTTGAGTAAGGCCCGGTGCACACTCCTTTATCGCACTCTAAAAAAGTTGTGTTAAAAAGGGAACATGGTTAACAGGTTAAATTTTGCACAATATTGGGTTATTTTGTACACAATCGTGGGTAAATGGTGCACGTTTACCCAACATTGTGTCAAATTTTACCCAACATTGTGCAAAATTTAAACCAACCTGTTAACCATGTTCCCTTTTTAACACAACTTTTTTTTAGAGTGCGTATAGGATATTGTGCTTAAAATATTTTATGCTGACGACAAAATGACGTAGGTCATAAACATTTTGTCGTCAGCATAGAATATTCTAAGCAAAATATACCATACGATAAAGGAGTGTGCACCGAGCCTTACTATGCTGACTTCTAACTACCCGGCCATGTCATTGCATATAGTTAAGGGCTCTGTCACACATCACGAAACGTATGAATAACGAACTATAACGTACACTGGTTTGGTCATTGAAATATTAAATCGATTACCAAACCAGTGTACGTTATTGGCACGGTACGGTGATGTGTGACATGGCCTTAATAATTAGAATATGATGAGAGGTGCTCCGTCGAAATGGACGGAAAGCTTGTCTCGATTATCAAAATTGAGTTCATTACATATTATTTTGCCATTTTCTCAGCTTTCGAATGATAAATATAATGATCAAGGTTTGTGCGAAACGTTGTGGAGATTGATGTAGCTTTTTGGCATCAACGATACCATTATTGCCAAATTATCATACTTTTTTCTTCATTTTCCAATGCTTTGATCATACATGTATAAAGGAAGAGTAGTCGACCAAATAGAAAAAATAATGGCACGCTACAGCCTACTAACCCTACTTGACTTATTCAACCACCCTTACGTCGAGTTCACAGAAATCAGTGACGTAGCCAGTTTTCTCGTTCGGGGCAGACATAATTTCTTCCCCATTCTATACTTATTTGTATTTTTCTTCCTCATTTACATACCGATATAAGAGACTCAAAAGTTACACCCACATTTTCCAACGTAGCTTTTTGAACTGACAAGCAAAAACAAAACTTACAAGCGCACAACCGGCTATCTTTAAATTCTATGTACTCTGTATCAATTTCTGGCTCTTTCTCTTCATTTTGTCTGTTTTCTTCTTTTTCTTCTCTTTTTCCCTCATAACCAGGAGTCCGGGTCTAATTGAACTGTACGGAATAAGTCAAATCAATGATTTATTGATCGCACATGTACAAGTACGTTCTACACAATTTAATAGTAGCTAGGATATTTCAGTCACACGGACGCTGTATTTTCATTATACCCGGACGATAATTTCACTCTTTATTTTACTCATTTTTATAAATTACTATCCCGGTATAGGAATGTCAATTGGAGGAATGTCATTGTGTTTTTGCCCACTTGCACATGTCAGAATATCACAATTTTTGGCGTACATGAGGTACAGGGCCTCTGGATTATACAATTATCAGTGGCGTGCCCAAAGGGGTGGGGCCGGGGGCACATGCCCCCCAGTTTGGTGAGTCGGTCAGTGGAAAAAGGCCCACTCGGGGATCTTAACAAAAAGGATAGAAAAGAAAGGGGAGTAGAGAAAAAAATCAAAAAGGAACGAGAAGAAAAATAGTTTTAAATGTTTTGAAAATCATTGAAAAACTTGCCGTGCGCTGGTGAGACATTGGATTTCCCCTAGTGTTTGATCATTTAAATGTGAGAAGCAAAAAAATTTGCGCGCTTCGCGCAATTTTCTGGTATTATGTCAATATTCAGTCAAAATTTACCAAGTTTTGCGCAAATTTAAAGATTTTTAAACAATTTTTAGCTGAACTGACATTTTGTTTCGCGCGCTGCGCGCATTTTACAAAGTTACAATTTTTTTCCCTCCGGCCAGCCGCCCCCTCTAAATTTTTAACCTTCCGCTGCCACTGGTCATTCGGGGGAAACTGATGGTTGTGCCCCACCACTCAAAAAATCCTTGTCACGCCACTGACAATCATATGAACCTTTACTAGTGATTTCACTTTCACGAACAAGTACAAAATTGCGTCAACAGATTACTTTGAAAAAGTTGATGCCTTTTTCACCGAAATCTCATAATTTCATAATGTTCGGACAATGCGATTATGTTCAAATTTTGACAGATTTTAGTCTTGATACTTGTCACTGAATTATAAATAATATTGTTCAAATATGTTATGTTGATTTTGAATGATATTGCAAAGTAATAAACTCACGCTGTTTTGCCTGCTACGAACGGCTGAGCAATACGACTCCAAAATCTCCAAGTTTGATTCTCGTTTCAAGATTAAAACAAACAAGCAAACAAAAAAACAACAACCGAATTCTCATTCAAAATTCCGAATCTCACTTTCCTGAACAGACGCAACATTGGTTTCACGATTTGGAAGGCAGACTTCGATTCCAGAGGGACAAAGAATTACTGTCCCGTTTTTAGTTTGTGTAAACTTATCATCCATCTCATTACAGACGAATAATAACGGAAAATACATTGGGACGAAAAATTAGTTTGTCTGTTATCGGGACAGACAACATTTGGGTATATATTTCATGTATATATAATTCTATTATTATTCATTCATTACGTACTTTTAGCACTTATCCTGAAAGTTCCCAATAAGATTACAGGTTTCTTTCTTGGCATAATAGTTATATGATTACAGCTGTTAAACCTTTTCAGTTAGAAAAAAGATGGCACATTAAAATATTACACTGAAACGTTACTATTTTGGAATAACTGCGTTTCTGACATAGGTGTCTACAAAAAAACTTACTCAAAAACTTGTAATGCTGTGATATCAAAATTGTACGAGTGTCTAGAAGAGGGTTGTAATATAATCTGTGCAAAGTTTCGTTTCTTCAACTATAGTTTTAACACACTGTAATTTTTCTCATAAAACCATTTTTGGGAAACCTGGTATGTCAGCTGAAATAACATTATGTTCTGCACTTTTGTTGAATGTTTCAAAAAGTTAAGAGCACACGTTTTCGATAAAGGGAGCTAATAAATATTTCACCATAAGCAAACATATGTAAGTGAGCTTTGAACTAAAAGAGGCTTTGTATAAAATCCTTCATGACATAATCTTATATAAAGCTCGTGTACTACCTTCAATTGTGCATCCGCGTCGAACAATCCTAGTTTACTCTTACACAATGACAAATATATTTAAGATATATGCTCTATATCTTGTGGTTGGTGTAAAATATACCGCAACCAACTCTGCTTATGGTTGTCCTTCTTATTGGACCAAATTTGGCGATTTCTGCTATCGATTCCGAGGTGATCCGCTCAGCTTCAGCGATGCCAAGGACCGCTGCCGAGAAATCATCACCTGTGATGGGTATACCATGGCAGATCTTGCTTCTATTCATTCAGAGGCAGCGAATAATTTCGTGTATCGGCTTTGGCGATCTTCCTTTATAGATGGTCTAGATACTAATGAATTCCAAGGTAAGTTAAAGAAACAGAAATAAGAGCTCATTTATCATGTTTATACCAAGCGTTTAGTTTCCAAATTGACCGGTGTAATAAGACCATTGAAACAACAGCGAATAGATCGTGATCAATAAATTGTACTGAATTTCAGCCTTAACACGGACAATTCACAAGTGTGTACTACACAAGTGTATAGCAGGTAGGACACTCAGTCACTAGGACGCTTTACATCGGCTTTTAGAGCCACCACGTCATACTATAGTGCCATTATAACCGCATACCGTATAATTATATAGTTCACATTGTATTCAAACCTATATAGTTCAAGCAAATTAACTGAAATGAAAATGACATAGTAAATTTTGTGAAGTATTGTGATAAACATAATCTAAAGTTTACCAATATCAGCCCTTGGGAAGTATCTGAATAATACAAAAAGCAACATGGCCAAACAAACCAACATATATTTATCATAATCCGCTTACAGTTTTAACACGTGACCGGGGGTCTACAACATCTTTACGCGCGTAGTGCGAAATAAATTTACATCGCAACTCCATATAATTGTCAAACTTAACGCAGCGGGTCCCTCAGTGGCAAAAAATTTCAAATCAATCCAGTCGTTTTCGTGCTAATTAGCATAAAGTGATTTTTCGAGGGCGCGATTCAATTTATTTTTGACAATGTAATTGCACTTGCAATGTGCAAATTTGAGCAAAATTTCATGCGAAAATTCCTTCGGGAACACAGTTTTTGAAATTTTGGCTCATCCGATTTTCAAAATTGTTTCTGTATTTTGGTCCTTTTTACATGCATTATCATTGACCAGACTTTGAACATAAAAATTCATACCGGAAGGGTGTTTTAAGGGGGTCCCTAGGACCCCTCCCCCTTTGACACCAACGGGTGGGAAATACCTTGGTCACTTAAGTGTTAACAACTTAAATATGCAAAATTATCATTGTGCAAAGAATCAAAATTAGGTGAAATGCATGTTTGAGATTCAATATTCCGCCAAATAGAATATTTTCATGAAATCAAACATCACAACAAATCTAAATTTAAATCATAAAAATTGAAAGAAAGAAACGTTAAGTGTTGTAGTTTTGAACTCAAATAATGCCATTAGTTTTGAACTCAAATCAGGCCATTTTGTAAATTTTAAATTCAAAATGGCAGTCTATTTAAGGCTCAAATTGATCACTAAAAAGTACCATTAAAATAGTATTAAATTAAAACCTTAGATATTAAAAATAATCAATGGGAAATTAGTAAGTTGATGGTAAAAAATACCCACTACGTTCTTTTGCAAACATGTTTCAGAATTTTAAAATGACGTTAATAATAAGATCCAAAATGCATTTTCTCTTAAATATGGTTAGAGTGCCAATTAAACAACACTGATACCTCCTTTTTCAAGAGAAACTGATGTTGAGGGTACCAACAAACTTATTTCTTCCTTGAGGTTGTTTAGATTTAAAACGCACATGAATAAAAACAGACCGACCTCTTCCTAGATATATTTTTAACATGTTTCCGAATCCAATATGACACCCATAATAAGGTACAAACTGTCCACCCCAATCACGCATGTAGTTTTGATTAAGGCGGCATTAAAACAGCATTAAAAATCTCAGTTTAAAAAAAAATAACAGAAAATGGTTATGAACAAACAGATCCGCTTGTCAATAAACTATGTTGCTAGCATGTTACAAATCCATTATGGCACCCACGAACAGGCCAAAATGGCCACCAGATTACATTAGTGGGCTCAAAATGGATTGGAGTGGCGCATTAATACCTTATTTGTGTTGTTTTAAAATAATTATTGGAAAAATAGCTTTGATAGGTTCCGACAGACCGACTCCTTCCTAGATTCTATTGCTGTTTCAAATTCATAATAAGGTCAAAAATGACGAGGAAGTGCAATTTTTGTTGTTGTTGAAAAATGGTTTGGAAACAGAATTGATTTTTTTCTCAAAATAATCGATTGTAGGATTTTTTGCGGGTACCAACAGACCAACCCTCCCTGGCCTTGCGTCACAAACAGGTTCATCAAATACTAGTATCATGGATCTGTTACATATTAACACTAAAAATGATAGAAAACATGCATTTTTGCGAACTTCTTTACATATTTGGGAAAGTTTGGTATCATATGAAAGGTCCAGTTATAGTGAAGTTCGCTTGATGTTAATTAACGAAGTTATACTTAAAAAAGCAATTAGGGAACACGATGGATCGGGTGGAGGCGGCGACGGTGGAGGCGGCGCGCATAGGATTACATGCAAAAGTGTAAGAAAGTTGTTATTATTAAAGACATGCATTGTTCAAAATAAAAGCGCTGGGATCATAATTTTTGGCATATACTTCAATGAGATATGTATAATGCTATTTTTTTTAATGGTTTATATGTGGGTAATTATCTCTATACATTACTGTACAAAACATGCATTTACACTCGAAAACTTTAAAAAGGCATATCTTTTGACCGAGTCGACGTAGTTGGTAAAAGTTATACTTTTTCAAAAGGAAATTTGACGAGGAATCTAAATATGTGATTGATTTTTAGGTAGTGTATACATGATAAAAATCATGACCGATAAATATCCCAAAATTAATGAGTCGTTTCATAGATTATGACCATCCTCAGTATTTTGATCACAATGAAATTGGTCACCAAATGTATTATTTTATGGAAGGCCATTATTACATCCATCAACTAATGTTTGTGTCATCTGGATACACATTTCCCCTACAAAATCTCATTGTGCCAAGTTGGTTGACCAAAATAAACTTTTATTTTATTTTGCACCCTGTATAATTTTTACCCATCCCTCAAAATTAGGTTTATTTAGGTAAAACTGTAATCCTCGGAAAATAGGCTTTCCAGCAATATATAACTTTGTGGGTTTTAAGTGTATATATTTAGAGTTACAATACGCTGAATACAAATTGGCATGGTTTTACCAATGTTTTTATGTGAAACAAAAATTATGACCAGTTAATGACTTATGTCCTCCTAGATTTTATTGCTATATTATGTTCCAAATTCAACCATCAGCCCATAAAATTTGATCACCAAAATCTGAATATAGTTATAAAGCCATATATACAGGAATGAAAACCTTTTTTTCCCCTCAAAATAATCGATGGCTTTGAAGGATCAATAGACCCAATTCTACTTATACATGTTAAACTCAGTTAATAACATGTTTCAAAAACCAAGATAGCGCAGATGATATGGGTCTCCGATGGCTACCAAAATACATTTTGTCATTCAAAATATGTCAGAGTGGTTTTAAAACAGCACCATGTTCAATAGTCAAACAATCAATGGACATTGACTTTTTTTATTGTATCAACATAATCAACAGATCCATTGCTCCCTATATTATTTTTTTTATTTTATTTTTTTTTATTTTTTTTTTTAGAATTCTTTGAAAGCTTCAAAATTGTATAATATTTTTTTCTCTAAATATTAATTGATCAAACTTAATGTTGATAAATAATTAAAATCTAGAATGGCTCCCAGAAAGACAACCAAAATATTAAGTTACGCCATTAAAACAAAAAAAAATCCCATTAACTATATATATTTAAAATGACCAATGGAATGGTTATTTAGGTTTAAACATAACATTCAAGGTTAAAAATCATCCATGACAACATTGTTTTGCGGGTTACAATAGAAATTTTCCCAGAAATGTGTTGTCAACATGTGATAAATCCCAACAGACGTCCCTAATGAGGTTCCTACCAAAACGCCTGAAGCATGGAATAAATGAATTTGACAGCAATTTGACCTTATTTGGGGCCTTTTTGGATTTGAAGCTTGTTCAAAACCCCATTTATTTATGAGAACGGGTTTTTTTTTGCATACCTCGTTGCCATTTTCTATTGATTATGTGCACACTCTTAGAAAGCCAGGATCAAATATGAGACAAAAAGGATCAATTTTGATCCTTTTTAGGTATCAAATATGAGCTTATCCTTTAAGGATCAAAGTGATCCAAAAATAAGGATCACAATTCTTGATCCGAAAAAAGGATCAAACATTTCTTATAAAAAAGATCTGCCTAAAAATATCTCACTGAACTGACCCTGGCAGGGTTTGAACCCATGCTGCACATACACCATATAAATTACGAGACCATCGCTCTAACCACTCGGCCACGGGACAGGCAGCTGTCAAGTGTGGTGAAATCATCGTATTTATACCATTGTATACATTCCCGGCTATGTAGAGGGGATATGGGGTGTACTCAAATATGAGACAAAAGATCACGTTAAATCCAAACGCGGTATCAAATATGAGCTTATCCTTTCCGTATCAAAGTAATCCAGAAATACGGATCAAAAGTTTGATATTGTAATCAAAAAGGATCAAAATAAAATGATCCTAAAACCGGATCAAAAATGATCCTGGTGACTTTGATCCATTTGTATATATTGATCCGAAAAAGGATCAAAACGATCCACGTTGGATCAAAAAGTGACCCTTAAAGGATCAAAATAAAATGATCCGGAAAATTACTCGTATATTTGATCCCGGCCTTCTAAGAGTGCAGTATTGATAACTTTAAGGTATTTTGTAATGCCAGTACTTTCTATTTTTCAGCTACAAAAATGGATTTTCCGGTCATTTTTCACCTCATTGGTGCCAATTTGATTTAGCAGTTAGTTTACATATATTTACATACATGTATACTTATTTGACAGATTCAAAAAAAGGAATTCAAACATTTGCAAATTAATGCCACTTAAATACAGGAGCATGCTATATATAAGTTTCTATGTAATTTACCAATTGATATTTACAATTAAGCCTAAACGATTATCAGCCATTTTAAATGATGGGAATGTAAGACATAAACAGCAAAATACAACGAAGTTCAAGTTTAAGATATATTTAGTTACACGCTGTATATTTTGACAAAATATATCTGGTATATTGTAACAATAGTTGATTTTTTCTAGCCAAAATATAGAAATGTAGAATTTTAGCATAATAAAATGATCACAGCTATAATATATATACCGTGCGAGTCAAAAAGTGCAATAATTAGAGGGAAGCCATTATTGTAAGAACAAAAGCAATTTCAAGTAAATAATGATTATATCCAAATAGATCATGGATTTACCTTTCAAATGGTGAAAGAATGGTCAGGATTGGCATATTTCAGTTATCAGCAACATTTCCTATACAATGCAGACACAACGCTCGTAATTGATGCATGACCCCGAGATATCTTCCCGTGTTTGGGGAATAGGATGATAACTTACCAAGATCGCTGTATCAAAACTAACCAGCCGATTTTTTTCGTACATTTACCATTTTGTTCCTGATTTATTAAGCTTTCATGTGATATTTTTTGTGAACTCAAAAGACCAAAGTGTAAGCCTGACTAGGTACATTTTGTAACAAGACCCCGGTCAGCTCATTCGGATTTCCCACGCTATCTCAGGTGTAAATTTTCTGTGCCAAGGAGTTTCGACATACCCACTTTCATTGGCCCACCACGCTCGCATCCTTTAAGCTATCAACTTTGTACATACATGTCAATCAAGATTATGAAATTCTCGTTCTCATGACACCATACTCATTTAGCATACAATAATTCCAAGGACCTGATCGAGTCCATTGAAAAAACACGTAAGACACACCCCAAATGCCTTGTTAAACCTGGTTAAAGATCCCCGACTTGGTTTAGCAATGCAAAGGTCGCGGTGTAGCGTGAGTTGGCAATAACTGCAATATGTGTTTGTCAATTAAACCTAGTTAAATATCTCCGACTTAGTTTAGCAATGCAAAGGTCGCGGTGTAGCGTGCAGTGGGCGATAACTGCAATATGGTAAAGGCAGTGCAAAGATATCCTTATTTCAATATTATGGTATGCAAACAGTTCTCTCCAAATTCAGCATTTCTCGTCAAACATGTAAGTACCAATATCTAATTGAATTTATTGCTTCAGTTATCTGAAGATTATCTCAGCTCAGCCAGTTTACTTACGTATCATCAACAATCACATTGTGACAGGTCTCCACATGTCATTTCAACAACAACAGCTAGGATGGAGCTTTTCGAAAAGCTCAGAGATGTATGAAACTTCAAGGAGGCCATGTTGACGATTGCGCTGGACGTCGCTGGACGTCAGTGAGACGTCAACAAAACCAATTTCCAGGGCCACTCACAAACATAGAAATGCCCTCAATAAATAGAGGAAATGCACAACAGTTGGACAGAACTGTTTTCATAAAGGATATCTTTGCAACGCTTTAATCAATCAACACCATTCTTTCACCATTTGAAAGGTAAATCCATACCCTGAAAACCCACATAGAAGCATATATGCTTATAGATGGATGCCTTCGGCCTATCCTGAGAATCCAGAAAATCTGTGTGTCGCCCTCTTGAAATACGATACCTTTGATGTAGTTTGGCAAATCTATTGTCTTAATTTGAAACTCAAAACAATTTTGAAACAATGTAGAGAACGTCTGGAAACATAGCTCAGTCTGTAGAGCGTGAGACCGCTAATCTG
>JXSR01S025343.1:27072-37390 GCA_000969725.1 Ophiothrix spiculata
CTCAAGCCCCTAATTTACAGCCATCCGCTCGTAGCGCTATCCATGAACCAACTAACACAGGGAATAGTACGGAACGCATTTTAAACTTCAACTACTCCACCTCCATTCAAGTTCGCCCATTGTTACAGTGATCAAATGGGCGTGGTCCCCTATAAACCAAGTCTGGAATTTTGTAGCAAGTCAGGGAACTTTAATATGGTAAACACTATGTGATTACGGGATTGTGGGTTGTGTGCTACAGGTATAGAGTATCATAATACAAGAACCTTAACTTGTAGCTTAAGGTTATTAATATTGTCGGTATTGTTACAAATTAAAGTCGTAGCAAATTTTCTCCTTTTGTATCAAATCATTGATCTACTAATACCATTTTGGTAAATATTGAAAGTGATTGTTTTCAATGCAGTAAACGGCCTCTTTCAAGTTTTCTCATAAGGATAGAAACGTTTTGTAGATTTGTATTGTATTGGTAATATTGGAGGGGTGGAAATAGAAGAATTACAATCAAAAGGAAACGCGTTTAATTCCCGAGGGGTAGATTTTCTCTATATTTACTTCTTTACGAGAATCATACCCGTTGATTGTACGTTGATGGATGACCGCGGTTGACTTCTATCTTAGTTTCTATATTCTTGAGATTTTGGGCTCATTTCGGAATTTATTCAAATCTTTTTTAATTGTTTAAACACATCATGATTTGGTTGCACATTAATAGACAAATCTTCTGGTTCTACTTGTTCTGGTGGACTTATTACAAAATGAATAACGAAAGCAAAATTCAGTGTTATTTTAATGTGTTTATTCAAGTTATTTCCCAGTTTCCTATATAATGTATATTTTATAATTATAAAACTATATATATTCAATATTTATATAAAACATCAGTAGTAACCGTCCTAAAACATGTGAAAAGATAACATTGTAGATTCCAATTGTTAAGATTAGAGCAATTTTTTTCTTATATCTGTAATCAATTCTGTTGTTGAACATGCGTGTCTTTGAACTAAAATAAGAGATTTTATCTTGCCGTTTATTACTGTAACTGTTCAGGAAGGTATCTCAAAGAAAAGTACGAACAAATTGTGAAAACATGAAAAGAGATATTTTCCTATCCGTCTTTGGATCATGCTGACGTCTATTGCACATAATATGATGAAGCATCAGGCAACGACAGCAAACAGAACTTAAATAAGGTTTTCTAGTTCTTATTTCTGGTTATACCAGTAGATTAAATCAACCATACTGTGGCTCTTTTTGAAAGCGTGCCATCACTAAAATGCTATATTCAGTAGATAGCATTCATTAAAATGGCACAACAGTTTGACGCATGATACTTTAAGTGAGATGCTTATATATTCAATAGGATATATATTCATTTATATGAAGAATACAAATGTTAAAGTCTTTAAAAAAAAATTCACCAGTACCTATGCGTGAACTTTAAAAACAATGATACATGTAAATATATGGTGCAATTTTAAATTTACATGATACAAGTACAATACTGTATAATACACAATATAATAGCACAGACATACAAAATGTTCTAAATATTTTAAATATATCTACGACATTGTATTGCAAAAACGGTTAAAACACAGACAAAAATTATACATTATATTTTAAACAAAAGAGGACATTTCCGTTACGAATATTGACAGAGATTGGAATATATATTTAAAGTAACATATCAGTTGGAAGAGCACGGTTCAGTTTACATTGACTTGGATGATCACGGTTCGGAAGTGCATTGGTTTTTGGAAGACTTTCACATAATTCTGAACAAGAGATACAGTTACTGTTGTGTATTTGCCCCTGCATGTCAAATGGTCTAAAAAAATTGTACAAGTTACAACCTATAAATATAAATTGTTGATAAGGTTCAAATAACAAGAATAATGTGCCCTTCTGTTGTCTTGAAAATAAAACCCGCTGTATAAGTGCATAAAACTCAAATAAATAAAGAGCGCATCCAATGGTTGACAGGCATATCGTCATCGATCAGGACGATAATTTGAAAATATGAAATTTTATGTATGATTTATAAATGCATTTAACGCAAACATTAGGTCCTAGATCGAATTGATTGAAAATTTTGACAGAAAATGACCTTTTCAGTAAGCTGTCAAAATGTCACTTTTGAAAGTCTTGTGCATCCAGACAAGGAATAAAAGAATCTTTTGGTGATACTTGGGCAAATACACTGTAAATGTTTTGATGATTTATGCAAATAATGTTTCCTATCACTTTAGATGTTTCACAAGATATTACTCATTCTGATTTCAATGTTGGTGCTATATTTTGAAATGTAATGTTTTAGTTAAAATTTCCACAAACCGATATAATTAGTTTGATTGTTTCATTGGGGTAACATTCGCATCCGTCGCCATGCCCTACCAGGCTTTACAGGCACAAAGTGGTTGGGGGTTCTGTCAAGTAGTACGGGAATTATCTCGAGGGAACGGGAATTATCTCGAGGGAACGAGTTAATATCTCGAGGGAACGAGATATTATCTCGAGGGAACGAGATATTATCTCGAGGGAAAGAGATGATATCTCGAGGGAACGAGATATTATCTCGAGGGAACGAGATAATATCTCGGAGGGAACGAGATAATATCTCGGAGGGAACGAGATATTATCTCGAGGGAACGAGATAAAAAATAATTTTCAATGATACTTCCCGGGCTCCATAGCTTACGCTTATGTCGTTAAATAATAGTAATATAGTAATTTCCCCAATCCGTATGAAAAAACCTAACTCTAACGTTCTAACTCTGTCCTATGTCGTCTTCCATAGTAACATTCTCGTTGACAGATTGTATATCACTTTCATCATCGTCACTGACAACATTAATAGACAAATCTTCTGGTTCTACTTGTTCTGGTGGATGGATAACGTCCACACTTTCAATTGTATTATGTTCAATATTAGCTACGTGACCAGCGGCGGCAAGCTGGGACCGTTTTCTGTCACACTCTGCAGGATGACGTGATCTGATGTGGCGGTCAAGATCCCTCCGCCTGACCAGAACTTTACCACAGTACTCACATCGATAAGGTGTGTCGCCTTCCGCGTGCAGTCGTATGTGTTTATTTAAGTTACTCGGATCACCAAATGGACGAAAGCACACCTTACATTTTAAAGGCTTGTATCCTGTATGAGTACGCAAATGGATTTTAAGTCCATATTTTCGAGAGTAAAGTTTACCACAATAAATACACAAATGTCCTTTCTTGTTCTTGTCTGTTCCATTTTGAGAATAAGCATATTGCGGATCACCTAACTGAAATGGGGCTCGTGCAGCATTATTTGTCAGAATTCTTTCTAAAGCAGCGTATTTATTTAAGTCCATTTCAGGCGGTGGAGTTAGAAGAGCTGACGGTGGAGACGTATTTGATTCACCTGATGATGTTGGCGGGAATTTTAAATATCCGGGATATTGGAATTTATGTCCTAAACCATTAAAAGGTTCGCCATATCTTGCATGTGGAGGAAGAATATGTGGAAGACGTGGGATTGGGAATCCTGGCGGAGGAAAGAACCTATAGGGACAACCCATATAGGGGTCAATCCCTAAAGGTCCTCTATGGAGGGCTCTCATAGCTGCCGGTATATCCCCTGCGGCCTGAGATATGACAGGATCATAAGTCGGTAATCCGTAGTTCTTTTCTAAGGCTTTCTGTACTTGTATATAAGCTAATGCAGCAACTGGTGTAGAAGGATGCCCAACTCTAGGCAAGCTTAGGACTTTGTCCATCGAAAAGTCACTTCTGCTGGATTCTTTGTGGGTTTCATCGGTCTCTTTTTCCATGTTCTCAGTTATAACAGGTTTGTGAGAATCCATCTGCACAATAGTCGGTGATATTGGTGTTCCCATAGAAGTGCCCATTATTTTTGAGTCCTTATGTATAACGCGGAAACCGAATTTCTCTTCACGTTTTTCTTCAGTTTTATTAAGACTACTGGCGGCAAATATTCCAGCCGGGCGAAACGCTGATCCACTAGTGCCCCCAATTTGACCAGAAAAAAGTGATCTTAAAGTTCCGCTTGCTGATGCAGCACTTTTGCTACCAACGTAATCTCTGTGCGGTTCGTCCATGCGACACAGTTTTGAACTGGTTTGTGGACTCGCTGGGACTATCTGGCTGTTATTTTCACCAAGTTGTGATGATTGGGGTAAACGTAACGGCGTAAATGGATGGAAAGCACTGGCGTGACTGAGGGACCCGTGATCGCCGTTTGCAACGGTAGGTCTGGTATCAACTAAGGCCGCTGCTGATCTTTCCTCATGTGTGTAGCACTCAAAACGCATGTGCGCTTTGAGTGTGTTTGGGTAGGCAAAGTTGCTGCAACACCGGTTACAAGTAAATCTTCCGTGTTTACCTGGAGAAATAAAAAGACGAAAATAAATCGACACATTAGAATTAATTATAAAACAACACTTTTCTACTGTAACAAAATGTAAATTGTTAAACATATTCATTGCAAAACACACAAAGGCATGTATTTCGTTTCTTTGTAAAAACCATAGATTTAAACTTGTAAAAGCAAAATATATGAAGATCCAATGCATTTCGACTAACAAGCCTTGCTTGATACATTCAAGATATGGTCCTTTTTAAAGAAAAAATGTAAAAATCAACAAAAGATAGCAATAAAACGTATAATTTAATTGAGTAGGATAATGACCTGTCTCTAGCTCTATATACGGTGACATCCTCGAGCACATTCAACTCAACGCTGTACTGTAAATAGCCTCCCTCAGAAAATTAGGACGCGTGTGTATGAATACAAAACAATCTCTCTCTCAAGCCCCTAATTTACAGCCATCCGCTCGTAGCGCTATCCATGAACCAACTAACACAGGGAATAGTACGGAACGCATTTTAAACTTCAACTACTCCACCTCCATTCAAGTTCGCCCATTGTTACAGTGATCAAATGGGCGTGGTCCCCTATAAACCAAGTCTGGAATTTTGTAGCAAGTCAGGGAACTTTAATATGGTAAACACTATGTGATTACGGGATTGTGGGTTGTGTGCTACAGGTATAGAGTATCATAATACAAGAACCTTAACTTGTAGCTTAAGGTTATTAATATTGTCGGTATTGTTACAAATTAAAGTCGTAGCAAATTTTCTCCTTTTGTATCAAATCATTGATCTACTAATACCATTTTGGTAAATATTGAAAGTGATTGTTTTCAATGCAGTAAACGGCCTCTTTCAAGTTTTCTCATAAGGATAGAAACGTTTTGTAGATTTGTATTGTATTGGTAATATTGGAGGGGTGGAAATAGAAGAATTACAATCAAAAGGAAACGCGTTTAATTCCCGAGGGGTAGATTTTCTCTATATTTACTTCTTTACGAGAATCATACCCGTTGATTGTACGTTGATGGATGACCGCGGTTGACTTCTATCTTAGTTTCTATATTCTTGAGATTTTAGGCTCATTTCGGAATTTATTCAAATCTTTTTTCACTGTTTAAACACATCATGATTTGGTTGCAATGTGAGCCAAATTTCATGTCGTCGCGAAACAATTGAACACTGTTAGAAATGTCGGTAAACTTTTTTTTATCGTGAAAATAGTCTCTTCATTGTCAGTTATCTACTGAAGATAACCCATACGATTATTGGGTTAGAGTGCCTTTAAACTCCCAGATAACAGAAACATGTTTTATAAGCAACTCACTTATGACTTAAAAGTTTTCCAAACGCTTTGATGCTATGTTTAAGATGTGATTAAAAATGTATTTCTAGAATGCACTTTAAAAAAAAACCACAATTAGTGTGTTCTTAAAAAATATTATAATTCTGTAAAACGTTTTCTTGGGACATCTCAGACATTTTGTCATGTTTCTGTTTGCTGGCTGATAAAAACACGTTTTTGAATGAAAATAAATCAAGTTCGTTTTTATCTTTTTCAAGGAATACCATTGAATACACTCTTTAAAGAGTGAAATGTCACTCTTATAGAGTTATAATTCACTCTTTGAGAGAGTGAACATTGCCACTCTTTTAAACATTGGTCAATGACACCGCTCTTAAAAAGAGTGAAATGTCACTCTTTTGGAGTGGAAAAAATCAAATCTAAGAAAGAGTGACCGCTAACTCTTTTCTTTTAAGAGTGTACTATCGAATATAGTCATTATTATCGGCTATTTACTATAAATGTGGCATATGTTTCGTTATTGCACTTTTGTAGGCCCAATAATACATTCACCAAGGTTAGTATCATTCAACACAATGCTCGGGTACAAAGTATCCGTACAAAAATCCCATTGGACGCAAGGCATGACGAGAATGTCGTGATATATTGTTTTTTCATCACCTGTCTGTCAAATACCTGGTATTAATCCATTTTATAGACAATCATAAACTCAAATATTTCCTAGGATCATTTTATTGAGAAAAAAATAATAATAGAACCCGGTCCACCATAATGATTTATTTTATTCTTAAGTACCACTAATATTGAAAGCATGTTTTATCATACTCGTAATCGGATTTAAGTCTTTCTTTTTGATTGTATTCATTTTAATATATTTAGTCCCCCTTGAAATTTGGTGTCACAATGTATTGTGGTGTCGTTTTCAAACAAAACATAATGTTGTGCCAACATTTCATTAATTACTATTATTATATTATTTTGATGATGATCCGCTCATCGGTTTTTCAGATTTTATGGTATTTTTATGCAAATGATTCCCACTTTCAAGAATGCAGTGTTTCTATTTGCGATTCAGATCTGTCAATAGTGTCATAGTATGAACCATGTCATGTTATGATAAGAAAATGAGCATGAATATTATTAAGGCCCAATCCTGTATGTCTGAATTTTCAACGAGCTTGCACTGGTTTAGTGAAGGTGGCTAGATGTTTAAGAGTTTAACCCTTTCTCTGCAGAAATTGAATGATGTGGTTTGGACCTGATCATCGTCTATCCATTTCTTCATTCCATATGTTCATTTTATATTTGTTTCATTCTGACAAGATATGAAGAACATAAAAATCTATCCATGTGCAAGTTGTGCCTCCTGTTTAAAAAGAAATCCTAAAGTTATATGTCAATTACGGTGCAGACGTCTTCTTTGCAAATATTGGATGTTTTCTATCCAACGTGTTTAATTAAGCCTGAGCTACTTAAAACGTAAAGCTTAGCAAAATGAGCATAGACCTTAAGAATGCAAATATGATTTTGTTTTATATGAATTAAAAACAAATTATATGCCACGAGTGCGGATAACCTTTCAATTTATCTATTCACGATAATCAGTCAATGGCATTTCCCGACATAACTGTCTGTAATTTTATTTTCAATTAAATCACCGATCTTTAAAACCGTCTTAATGAACCACCGACATATTTAAAAGTTGTACCAAGCAATCACCATCTTATATTAGATTAGAATAAATCAGATTTTAGTATCAAAGTCAATAACGGTGAATACCCTAAACTTAGGTGCCCAAGAGAGCACCATAAGCTTAACCCAAGAGAGTGCCCTATGCTTAAACCGCTCACTTGTGGCGCTTCATCTGGACTCCCAAGTTTGCTTGAACCAGTCTTCTTATCGTCTCATAAACAAGACAGGTGCTGGTCAAATCCGGAGCCCTATAAGGCCCCTTAAGAATGATAAATAAAGATAAGAAGACTCTCTTAGTTTATTTCTGATCTGATTAAAAACACAAAATCCCTGGTGAATTTAGACATTTAGAATTAATCCGAAAGAAAATCTGATTTGGTTTTGAATCAATACATTTAAAAGATTTCAAGAAAATAAAATGAAATCATGTCAACAGTTTTTATAATAATTCATTCGGGATTATTAGCTTAACATATTTTTATCAATAAAATCAACTGGAAGTAAAAGAATAACGCATGATTTCATTTTTTTCCTTCAACACATGTAAGACTTTTGATAAAGCGACCTTTGTTTATACAGAAGATTTTTGTTTTAGTTTTAAAAAATATACACGATTTTTCTTTCCGAATCAAGGTAAAAAGTTATCTGATATTATACATGTATATATACATATATTCACTAATGTTAAATCTCGTTTATAAAAAAGAAAACAAAAGACACTGTTAGCTGGCGATAAGTTACGACTAATTCATTTGTTAGTTTAAAACATGTTGATCGTACTATGCATATAGCCAGAAACCAATTTTCCCCGATACTAAATTTTCAGCACTGCTTTTAACTATTTTTTGCAGATTTTGTATAAAAGTAACAAATGATAAACTATATTATATTTTTGTTCATCTAGATGACTATTGAAAATTTTGGGGGCAATACCGTAATTGTTTTTAAGTTTGTTTGAAAATCAATTTTCTCCATATTATGTTTTGATTTTAGAAGGAGAAGGTGGACAACCTGTAATTTGGCAAAGGTCGCGTTGGAGTGCCCATCTCTCTTACGAAGCGATTAGACCAAAAAATTTCGACGTTTGAGATGATCATCCAAAAATGCAGTTTGGAGTCATTTAATGGTAACAAATTCAAATATAGTTCTTGTAGAATTTATTTTCCCAAAATGGTACTTTTATCATATCTATAATTAAATACTTTTCAATTTGTGGCAAAAGCAAAAAAAAAAAAATTTTAGTAAAATAAAATGAATTTTCAAATGCAAAACACAATTATTTGTATCAGAATTGAATGAATTGACAATGGCATGGATATCAATTTCAAAATAGAATTCACGTTGCTCGTGGACTTATGAATAAACACGGATGTCTCAAGTAAATGTCCGGTTGCATAAAACAGGGGTTTGAAATCTTACTGTCCGAATACAAAAGAATGGCCATTGGTCAATGCGAGTGGTCAAGTGCGCACGAAAGATGAAATCATAATTCCATTTTTACTTTTGTTCGCTTTCCCACGCCGATGAAGATTTTTTTAAACGATGAATATGAGATTCAAAAAGAAAAGATTTCTTGAAGGGGAAAAGAAATCCTTAAATCATGATAATAGAGATGGGAAGATATAAAAGCTATTTCATTGTTCCCATATTTATTATTGGTATGGTATCAAAAACCTTAGTCACCAAATCAGGACACTTGGTTAACAATTTTAAATAACTCACTAAAACAGATATAACGATATCAAGGCATGGTAGTGCAGAAAACATCATATCATGTACACATCTGAAAATAAGATTCAGACCACAAGTTTCAGTAGAGATATCCAAAAACACATCATGTCATTCATACAAAATGATAATGGTTTTGTGCAAGAACTGTGAATTGGTCATCTGGATCAGATGCAAGTAATTATTACCTGTTTATCGTTTTGACAATATTTACTGCACTTGACAAGCATGGCAATGTTAAACCACTTAGTTTCAGACATTAAATTTAAATTTCATCAGTCTCTTATATAACAGTCTTTAAAGTTCCCACGGCTCGTAATCAATTAACTTTTTAACTTACTGCCATGAAAAAACTCAGATCTGCAACTTCCATTTGGAGGTCTAACTTTGACATTTTCTAACTTACTGCCAGTGATGACTTCTAGACACGTTAATGTAATGTATCCCTATCGTATATAGTCAAATATTGTGTTTGAATGATGAGTGTGATATTTCTGTCTCTTTCATGTCTTTGAACATGTTGGAGTGATATTTTTCGCTCTATCTTTAAACCTATTTAATCACTTTCTACACGTGCGTCCTATAATAAGATGGACAAAAATGTCTTGTCGTGATGGTGACTATGCTGGTTTGGAGCTGAATTTCGACACCTTCATGTTCTGATCTGGCGTTTTACGTGACATGTCCAAGACATTACAGAAACGCTATCAGGATTTGAGAATAGTCAGCAATTGTTTTTATCATTTGAAGTTGTTTAAATTTTATTTTCAAAGACACATCTTACAAAAATCTTCCAAATTGATTATGTGATATTCTTAATGCACGCGTAAAAACAATAATATTGCAAATTGACATGCAAGTGTTAGTGGTTTATGCTTTCCGTAAAGTTTACACTATTATCTATATCAAAATAGAATATGCATCTTGACAAGTTATTATCTCTACCAATAACAACTGTATCTAAATTTGTGTAACATTCCTACCTTAAAATTGCTTGCAGACGCCGGAAATATCATTCCTAGAAAATGCCGCTCATTGCAAACTCATCTCATATTTGAACAACCTCTTAAAATAACTTTCCCAGCCAAGACATGTTGCTTCTAATGATTAGAAGTCTTCAATATCTAGCAGTCAGGCAGCAGAGCCTATGCAAATGAGCTTTTAATGAGCAATTTAATTTTCATTTCCCGGGTATATACCGGGAGAATACCAGGACAA
>JXSR01S025345.1:0-10771 GCA_000969725.1 Ophiothrix spiculata
CTACTACCATTACGTGTTATTTGCCTTGAACTTTAGTACCACTGATTTTGACATTTCACCAGTAATAAATCCAATCCAATAAAAATCCACTATTTAGTCCACAACCCACTAAGTTACCATTTTTCAATGCCTTGCCAAGGACATGTATTTGCCTTAAGGGCATCATTGTGTCCTTCACAACCCTCAATGTAGACCACATAGTAATGGGTGGGCTACATATTGGATGACTTATTGCCAGTGAAATGTCAAAATCAGCGGTACAAAAGTTTAAGGCAAGTAACATGTAATGTCTATGGTGGTAGCACGTCATATCATGGAGGTATTATACTAATACCTCCATGGTCATATGTTGCGCATGACATACCCCGTTACGATTTTATCGAGGCCAACTAAGCTTAAAACCAAACAAAATGTGTTCTTTGTGATTTCCCTATACAGGAATTTGGCCACGCATTCAGCCATCATCCATTCATCCACGTCACGGGAATAAAATCATCAGAAGTTGCCATAGGTAAGACGCTTCCTGTCGGGATGGTACAATTTGTGACCCCACTTCCGTGACCCAACTTTTGTGACCCCACTTTGTTTTTGCCAACTTTTCAAAAATATCACAAAAAATATATTTTTACGCATTTTAAAAATCATCCGAGGTCATTAAGGGGGTCGAAAGGTCAAATTCTCAAAATGCTCGGATTGACCTGAAATTTGATATGAATGTAAATAGGACATCCTAAGCAACATAAACACATTTCAGAGGTCATTAAGGGTCACTTCCAGGTCAAATTTGAACAAATTAAAAAATATATGAAAAAATCATCAAAAATCAATGCCAATTTATTCTTTCACCCCTTTCAACCCCGTTATTGACCTTGGGTGATTTTAAAAATGTGTTTATGTTGCCCAGGATGTCCTAAAGTACATCCATATCAAATTTTAGGTCAATCAGAGCATTTTGAGAATTTGACCTTTAACCCCTTTCAACCCCCTTAATGACCTCGGATGATTTCAAAAATGTGTAAAATATATTTTTGTGATATTTGTGTAAAATTGGCAACTGTAAAGTGGGGTTACGGAAGTGGGGTCACGCTTGTGCCAGTTCTTCAGAATTCTTGACAATTAGAGGACCAGGGGGAAATTGGCCGTGTACTATGGGGATCTCCACATTGGTATATAAATCAATCAGAACTCATGTGGCCATCCAGATGCATCTAGATTGAACTGGATTTGAGCTGATAATCACAAGAAGCTGGATGGAGTGAAGTCAGATTGACGCGCGACCGTGTGAACAATATCTTGATTTTGGAAATGTAGATGAGTTCAGATTGACCCCCCTCCTTTAAGGAGGAGGTAAACCATTAAGAGGTAAAATGTGTCCAGAGGTTCTTTTTTATGTTTTAATGGACATTTTTGGACAAATTAGACCATAAGAGTCAAAAAGTGTCCAACGATTCTGTATTCAATCAATCAATCAATCAATTAATGATAAAAGTACTTGCATAACATGCATACCCCATAAAGGAGTCTAATATGATGTTACAATGGAATTTTTGACGATGTACTTCATAAGTCAAAGTGTCCAAATGTTCTGTTTTATAATATGTTTTAAAGGACATTTTATGGACAAGGCAGACCATAAATGCCCGAATTTGTCCAGAGATTCTAGGTTGTTTCAATGGACTTTTACGACCAAATAAATTGTGTCATAATGTCATCTTATCATTCTGGACAAAAATAACACAATCATAAACATTTGCTATTTCTAATGCAAGTTATGAAAATCAATTAATTAATTGAGGATATCTACTAAAATCTGGATCCATATTCATGAAACCCTACTAACTCTAGTTTGCGACTAGCCCATTGTCTACTCGTCAGATTTTGACAGGTAGACAATAGGTTAGAGTTAGCAGAGTTTCTTGAACAGGGATGTTTATGGCTTTTTGTAATTTTGCCTGAATTTGCATGAAAATGTGAATTTCCCAATACTTTTGTACAGTGAGGATCCAAGCATTTTCTGAAGATAATCATGCCTGCATGAATATGGACACAGATCTGAAAGGTTCCTTACATAGGTTACCCATGAATCTCTCCACCCCAGCGAAGAAAGTCAATGTTAAGGTTAATTTGATTTCCACTTTCTTTCTATAGCTAAAATATCTGATGATTTTTTGTTTCAATTCTTTCAGATTCCTGGTTTTCTTGGCATACAGGAGAAGAAGAAGACTACCAGAACCTAGCCATTGCATTCCTGCCCTTCATCAACAACCAATTTGTGGAGATTCTCCAACCAGGGTACTATTTTATCTACAGCCAAGTAACATACCAAGATAGACACAGCTATGCAGATATTGGCCATGAAGTTATCAAAAGACCCAATTGTGCTCAAGGCGCGGATCACAGACTGCTACTCAGTATACAACAACAGACAGAGTAAGTTTCCGTGGGTGAGGGGTGGGGGTGTGGTGGGTTGGGGTGGGGGTGGTGTACTCCACAAACAAAGAGACACCGCTATGCAGATATTGGCCATGAAATCATCAAGAGGCCTAACTGTGCTCAAGGGGCGGATCATAGACTGCTGCATAGTATACAACAGACAGAGTAAGTGTTTGTGGTGAGGGTTGGGGGTGTGGAGGGTTGGGGTGGGGGTGGTGTACTCAACAAACCAATAGACACTGCTATGCAGATATTGGCCATGAATTTAGTCATCAAGAGACCCAATTGTGCTCAAGGGGCGGATCACAGACTGCTGCACAGTATACAACAACAGACAGAGTAAGTTCCCGTGGTGAGGGTTGGGGGTGTGGTGGGTTGGGTTGGGGTGGGGGTGGTGTACTCCACAAACAAAGAGACACCGCTATGCAGATATTGGCCATGAAGTCATCAAAAGACCCAACTGTACAGCAACAGACTAAGTATAGTGCCCGATGTGTGAGGGTTGGGGATGGGGGTTGTGTACTGAACAAACCAAGAAACTGTGCTAAAGGTGCTGATCATAGACTGCTGCACAACATACAAAAACAGACTGAGTAAGTGCCCAGAGGGTTGGGTGTGGTGGTTACTCGCATAACATAAAGATAGACACAGCTATCATACCTGCCAACCTGTAAATGTGTAAAAGTAGACTTTGCAACCAAAAAGTAGATTATTTCACTAAAAAGTAGATTTTACACACAAAAGTACCAAGAAGCTATGCATTTCACAGATTCAGAAATCTTATTTAGTAAGATTTTCTGCTGTCATAAGCCCAAACATCTTACTACATAAGATTAAATATTACTAGTTGGCAGGCTTGAGCTATGTAGATATTGGCCATGAAGTCATCAACAGACCCAACTGCACTGCTCAAGGCACGGATCACAGGCTGCCCCACAGTATACAACAGAAAATATCAATGAGACCTACAACTAATAACAAATAGTATATTTTGTCCATCGATGTCAAATATGCCCAAGAAGAGTATTATTAGGCCTTTGAAAACAAATAATATTAGGGACTTACATAGTTTTATTTATAACCTGAATTGATCTGTATTTCAAAACAAAGCCATTTCTTGAGCAAAACAGCTCTACCATTCTCAGAGGGGTGGTGGGGCACTCACCTTCAAGAGTTTTCAACCAAAAGAAATACTTCAAAACCGACCTGGCTGAATTCTTGTGTTTCAGAATAACAAACTTTGACCTGTAAAACAGAACTTTCATTTCGGAAGATCTCCATAGAAGTCAATCCTTCAGAGATTTCGATAGAAAAATAAAATAAAAAAGATGAACATATTTAAAATGATAAAAGGGTCATAATTTTCAATTATAAATTGTTCCATTCCAGAACAACATACCAAGATCCAGATTACGCTTTCATTCCAAAAGATTCAGGCTACGTTGGCGGCATCTTCTACCTAACAACGAATGATCTCATTGGAGTGCGCCCTCTCACAGGATTTGAGGCCAGCATAAACAACAGGAGTTACGTGGCAAATCAAGGTTCAAGCGCATATTTTGGGATGTTTCTCTTGACGGCTGATCCTAACTCTGCTGTTGGCAGACATCGCAATTGTTTGGATGAAATCTAAATATAGTTTAAAAAGTATAGATACAATATCTCCAAAGTAGCTATTTTTAAGGAACTGAAAACACAGCATTACAAAGTAAAAACACAGTGTGCGCCCCGGTATGTGCAAAGTTCACAACTCGGGTGGGGGGTGGGGGGGAAGGGCGCACTGAGCTATATTGGTGCACACATGCATGAACAAACAAGAACACCTGAAAGGGGTTATTTTTTCCTAACATAAAAACACTGCTTGTGTTTAGTGGTTTAAACACACTGATACCGATTTTAAACAAAAAAGGGTTGGTTTTTTTTCCAAACAAACACACAAAATGTCCACAAAAATGTGTGTTTTTCAAAACCTGAAGAAAAATTCAAATTTTTTGGGTGTTCATTTTGTGAAATGCACATACAATGTTCATATACCCGGTACAGCACTGAACCGGTACTTAGGCCACACTAATTTAATTGTTTGTCTTAAAAGCTGCCGCGCGCATTAGTTTAGACATGAGCATTAACATCGCCAAATTGTAAAAATTTGAATTTTTCTTCTATTTTCTTTTTTTCAATTTCGTCAAATAAAACCCCATGGAAGATCACAAATCGTGTCCTGTGGTTGGCAAAATCCAAGAATAACAAACATACTGTTTTATACATAAGGAAATACCAATGGATGGAAAATGAACGGCAAAAATTGCAAGTGTAACACCTGGTATAGTTGGAAAAAGTTTTACTTTACAAAAAAGATAAAGAAAAACTACTTCCACATCAGGTTTTTTAATTTAGGCGAGCTTTGACATAAACAATAAAATTATAGTGTGACCGTATCACCAATTTTTCATCTATTCTGTTACCGCACCAGTATTTTGCAAATCTGCAACATGATGTTTTATAGTGTTTTAACTGAATTCAATAAATATATGTACAGTAACTATTCAGCATATTATAATCACTTTCATACTTGTATTTCAAATCTACAACGAGCCTTTATTATTATAATAGTCCCCTGTTGCTGGAAAGCATTTCTGCACAAAACCTTTATTTAGCCATATCTTAAGAGTCATTTATCCGACTTTCATTATTTTTTGACAGAATCTATATTTTATAATCATCTATAGAATCAATGAAAAATTATTTGCACTGATTGCATTTGAAAATATTGTGTGAAATGCATATTTACCAATTTAGTCTGCACACACAAAATACAGTTAAATACATTTCTGCACATTTGTTTGAAAACTTTAAACCTGAAAACATTCTAATCTGGTTGCATGGTGATATCGAGCTTATTAATTATTGATAAGTTACATTCTAACGAGATTTGAACTTCCGGTGTTTTCTTGCTTACTTGCGACACAGAATGCTGTGGAGCTCAGTCTCAGTAACCAGTTCCCCAAGTTTTTTTTTTTAAATCTGAGAATAGGTTTAAACGATGTGTGTGAAAATTATAATCAGAAATGATATTAAAACTATACTCAACCACATACCATATAAATGCAATCAGGGAAAAAAAGCGACCATCCAAAATTCAAAATCAACCGCTATTCCTTAGATCAGTTTACAGTAGAGCATGGTCACTAATACCAAGCTCCAATGGTTAGAATCCTGGATGGTCAGCGACTTTTTCACTGTCATTTATGCTGTGCAGTTTAAGTATCATTTAAAAAACAGCATGAGAAAAATTGGACATTTTAAACATATCATGTATTCAAAGGTGCACATATCCTGTAATGTAATAATTTTGTATTCTTGCCATGTATAATGCAATCTGTACATAATTAAGCATAAGCATTTCAGTCACATCTTGATGTTTTGAATATCCTTGCAGAAGTTGTAAATATGTACCTGTTATATCATATCTAAAGGTACCTTAAAGAGTACCAAAATCAAGACCAATATTTTGGTCCCATCTAAAAGATGATATTTTAAGCTTTAAAATGACACCTTACTTTTAGTTATTGGATGTTAAGTTGCAAAGTTACATCAGAATAGGTAAAAGGCATCACACTGATTTGGAAAGCTGCAGAACTTTGTGAGAAAATTAAGAGTGAAGTCTTTGTACTGAAGTAGAACTGGATGGAGAGAGTATTTTTACGTGTGTTTTTAGATAAATTTGACATTATGTTGCATTTTCTGGAAATCAACGCTCTTAAGACAGGGTTGCCAAAATCAACATAACATGTTAAAGAAAATGGGCTCTAAGTAAAAAAAAGTTAACAATGTAGAATTAAGTCTCATTTCTACAGGGTGGTTGAATTTCTGCATAAAAGTCATATATTACGGTACATACCAAACATGGCAAATTTGTAAACTATTAAAGTCTTGACAGTTAATTGTTTCAAAAAAATTTATTGTGCAGTGGAATAAAATGCTAGTTCAACTTAATTCCCAATTCAATGATAACTTCTGATTATCTATATGGTCATGCACCCCAATAACATAACTTTGTTATTTTCTCATTGTAAGTAAAGCTTTTACTGCGAAACATATCATTAACTCCCCTGGAGAAAATTGAGTACAAAAATAGTACAACATTCCTAAGGTGCACATTTGGAACACAATTATAGTACAGTTTTAGTACAAATATAGTACACATTTGTGTACTATAAATGTACTCAAATTGTACTTAAATGATGTTCCAAATGTGCACTTTAGGAATGTTGTACTTTTTTTGTACTCGATTTTGTCCAGGGTCTATGACCCCGTCTATGACACAAAAACCTGACAAAACATTGGGTTAGAGGAATGTATGCTCTATGGAAATCAATTGAATAAGATGAATTTCTGCTCAGACAAATGAAATCCTTTTTTTAATGAAATCCTTCTTTTGCTTGTTGGGTTTTGTGCTATCAAGGTTCCACTGTACTACTGCATAATAATATATTATATAATATATGTATAATACATGTATCATATATTATATGTAAAATGTATATTTTAATTTTGTAAAAATTTCATAAGATATAATTATGCTAGATAGGATGAATAAATACAAATACCACAAGTATTACCATCCTGTTGATTGAGTCTGGACCACCTTACTAAAGCTTACCACTAAGAAATGTTTGCATAGTACCAGGAAAAGTGAGGCACTCCCCTTCTCCAGTATAGTAGCTGTGTGGCCTTTAATTTGAAATTATGGTCCCTAGCTGCTAAACCAACAATTTCTGAAATTATACTTGAAAATGGGGTCTTCCAAAGCTAAAAAAATCATAACTTTCAAACAAACGACGTAAAAAACAAAAGATAGTGCTTTGATGCTTATTGATGGAGATGGCATCAGCATAATGATAGGCAGCAATGTTTGGGAATTGGATCAAATTTTAAGGTGCTTTTGAAACATGACGTCATACAATATTATTATCATCTCTTTTGTAAGCTTTCCTATCGATGACTTCATTGTTTTGCTGGAAAAAGGACACTAGTTGCAGTTATGAGAAATTATTTTAAAAATTGGAAAAAAGTAACAACAAGGAAGAGTATGCTTTAAATTTTGGTTATCATGTCGATAAATACCTCCCACTTTATCACAAAATGGATACCAGTCTATGATTGGGTGGTCAATCGAACACTTTTGACGTCAATTAAATGCTCAAAAATCAAGTGTAGGATTTGCTCTGAGTCAAGGATTGTGTAATCCCTAAACCATGCAAAATTGCCAAATTACCTCAAGCAAATTTTGAACTTTATGAACTCTCAGCCCAGAGGAGGTTTTCACAATATCCCATGATGCAATGCAACATTGTACAATGTACATGCAAATCCAATTCAACTCCTATACTTTTGTATAGGTTTCTGACGTTTTTGAAGTGTCAGCAATGTGGGTAAACACTGGGCTGTTTTGAAAAGAAACACATCGTTGGAAAAGTATGAATGAGTACTATTCAATGGAATTCTCAAATTCCTAACTGCCCCTTGTCCAGAAAACCATTATTGCCTATTATATCTAAGTGTATCAGAATAATGCATTGTGGGATATCTTGAAAACCTCCTCTGCTCTCAGCCCTCACAATGTCTCAATGTCTGACCACAATTTGCTGATCCAACATCTGTATCCTTATTTTAATAGGAAGTTATAGTGAAATTTATCAGTAGGCATCCTTCTTGTAGGGAAGTTATAACCTGATTGACGATATCAAAATTTCACATTGGTCCTGGACGATAACCACATTTAGGTATATATGATATGGATATCTTTAAGAATGACAAAACAAACTGCATAAGTGGCTACCACCCCGTACCAGGATGTGAACATCAATTAATAAATGGACAAATGTGCCATTTTTTCTTTTCTAACTTGGTCTCATGTATTTTGCTCCACAAAAACATGCAGTGTGTAAATTTTAAAGAAAACATTTAAAAAAATATACAGATCATATTTGTTTTTCTTATTTTGGCATAAACAGGGGGGCGGGTAGAAAGTGGCGTCAGCAGATTTTGAAACACCCATTCAAAAAACTTAATTTTAACTAACGCTCAAACATTTCATTTTATGCCCTTACTTAGTGTATAAAACAAGGAAGTTATAGGAGGAAACAGGGTTTCTCCGCCATCTTGTGTCGCTCATGGAGCAGAGTTATTGTACCTCCGGATATATTCGGAATTTGACCCAATATCCAGGCAGATCGCATAAATCTTCAACTGACGCATATACAGCGTGTGCATTTCGTTTCACGCGCAAACCGTGTCTGCGTTTCATGTAGCGTGCATTGCGACTTGCTCTGATTAAAGTACGCCAATTTTCCCTCTAATCCGTTGCGAAGACTCTCGAAGTGTTGCACGCGGAACCGTAAAATGCCGGAGGTACAATAACTCACCCTCCATGAGCGACAATCCAAGATGGCTGCTGTCCCATTGGATTTATGCGGCGATGAAATCAAAATGGCGGAGAAACCCTGTTCCCCCCTATAACTTCCTTGGTATAAACATATAATGCAGATTTCAAAACTGTTGGGGTCGACCCCAGAAAACTAAAAGATATTCTGATTATTTCAAAGAACTACGTTTCTTTTTGTTTACGCATTAAAATATACGGGCAATACCACGGATGAATACGCATCAAATCTGAGTAAACAGTCCAGTATAAATTACGCGGCCACCGTCGTCTGGCCTAAAGTAGCATCCTGGAAACAAATGAACCATTAGACCAACCCGACAAAGCAATTACTGTGGTGTCCAACAAAGACGAACTGGGGCATCCCATGATGTGGAAAGGGTCGGGGTGGGGTGCATATCTTCCGGTGTATTTGATGCACACTGTAAAACATACATATCCTGTCAAGTAAGTCAATGTATGTAGTATGCTGGGCTACGACGTCTTATCCAAAATAAAAATAATTATGGGCAGTCTGAACCATTCTGTGAAGCGCCCTCATCAAGGGTACCCCCGGGGGGGGGGGGGGGGAGTCTGTCATCATTGACATGAGGGTATCAGGCGTGACCAAGAATTTACGTAAAAAGGGTGTTCTTTTAGGATCAGACACGTTACGTACGTAACGTGAATAGGGTCAAAAATCTCGAAAACCAACAAAAAGGGTATATTTTTGAAACTGATGAGTTAAGTAAAATTTTAGTAAATTTTCAACAATCATACTTACTTAGGGTGTAATTTTTGATAATATGTAAATACTTGTTTAGGGTGCTGTTTTGAAGTCCTTGGTCACACCTGATACCCCCCTTTCAATGATGACAGACCCACCTGAGAGGGTACCAGCGTATGTATGTATGTCATGCATTGTCTCATTCAATTGTCCCTCTATAGAGGGCAGTCAATATTATCCAACACAGTAAATGTTGGACGGATTGGTCTTTAATGGCAAGACCCAAAAGAATTCTTTCTAATACCTTACACAGTGTGGAGTTATAACCCATCATAGCCTAGCGGAACAGTGCAGGACTCATAAACGGAAGGTTGTGAGTTCGAGCCCCGCTAGTGCCAACGTGTTGTGAACCTGGGCAAATCACTTTATCACACTTGCCTCGTCGACCCGAGCGCATTGGGGAGCTGTTTAGGGGGGAATATCACAACCTAAGTGCTGATAGGTCTGCGCCTTCGGTCATTGGCCGCAAATGGCCTAGTTTAAGGCAAAATGGTTCTGACGATTCCCTTGTTACGGCGTAATAATAATGGCCAGCGCTTTGTATCCACTGGAAAAGGCGCAATATAAATGCCGGTATTATTATTATTATTATAATTTAATTCTGCATTTTTGTTCAGTCATCATAAACAATTGAGGGGTGCTCTGGCAAAATGAGAGGAAACTCACAAATTTCAAAATTGTGTTTATTACATATTTTAATTCTCTATAATCTCAGCTTTTGAATGATATATAATATGTCACACTTTCTTTATCCATTCTTCATTTACATATCGAAATTCAAAGCAATGAACTTAATATTTTGCTATATAAAAATTAACCGCAAATCTATTTCAAAGATATTGATTATTACAGTTTATATCATGCAATCAATTAATCATGAGTAATTGTAGGCCTACTTTCTGGCAAAGTTGACCTTAAAAACTTCAGGTTTAGGTAAACACTCATGAGCGAAGGCATTTTATGACAAAAAAAAATTGACTTCTTCACCCTATGAACTTTAGACACCATTTATTCAAAATGTAGATTTGCGACTTTCCTCTCATTTTGCCAGAGCAGCCCACAATTTGTGCCCAGAGAGCAAAAACAAATTAAAGGGACTGGCCTAGATTCTTCCCACTAATTTTTTACCT
>JXSR01S025346.1:10505-21142 GCA_000969725.1 Ophiothrix spiculata
GTTTTTTGAAGAAAAAAAACTTCGCCGCCGAAAAAAATCTTGAGTAAATACTTTACCCAACTACTTCAAGATAAAGAAAAACATAAAAATCGGAATTAAAAAACTTTGCCGCCGAAGGCCGCAAAAAACATTCACTAAAAAAACTTGACTCGACCCCAACTTTCATGCCCCCCCCCCCCCTGAAAATCAAATGGTGCGCCCCTAAAGTAAACCCAAGCAGGCCCCTATTTCATAAAAGTTAAACCTAAGTCTTAATACTAAGATTGATTTCTACTAACCTCTGGATAGAATTTTAAATTTTGAGTTTATATTAATGCTATTTACTAAATTAGTATCTGCTACCTCATAAAGGAATTTAAAATAAAGATTTTTTCTGATTTCTTTTTCATCTAACAAAAGATAGGATGAATCCTACTATTAAGACTTCGGTTAATTTTAACTTTATTGAAATAGGGGCCAGGAAACCAGCTATGATTATATAACCCTATAATGCTATGATTTAATAAGCTTACATCATTGTACCACAAAACCATGTGTCGGTTTACACTTTTAAACGTCTTATGGATTACATCAGCTACATCAGCTGAAGAACATCCTGCATGGTTTGCACAACTGAACCTTGTAAATAAGTATTCCTTGTTGAATCAACATTATATTTCAACAGCTGATAAATTTTCAAAAATGACAAAGTTACTTAAAGAGGTAGGGGCCTATTTTACCTTGTTGCATCGACGCGTTACAGCAAAAGGTACCTAAAGTCGGAGCTACAAGTGTCTGATTTAACTTTTCAAAACTAATCAATAATCAATATTTTAAGAGAGAGCAATAACTATAAAGCATCTTTTGCCTTTGTTCTATTATATTTCACCAAGGAACCTAAATGATGACTTTGATTTATTATTCTCTCTTTGAATATTGATTATTATGGTTCTTACAGTTTGTTAATCAGACACTTGTAGCTTCGACTTGAGTGACCTTTTGCTGCAAGGCGTTACATATGTGATTCACCTTCACTCCCGGGGGGGGGGGCACTCAAGTATTAAATTGACGTACCTGCTCCTACCGGTTTTCGAAATGTAGGGGCAATAGGTGAGAAATACGTTGAAAAATAGGGGGTCATTCGGTGTAGAGGGTAAAAAAATGTGTTATTCCGAGCTATTTCTTGGCAAGAGCGGAAGACAGGGTCATTCGGTGTAAGTTTTTGAATAAAATAAGCCTATTTTGACATTGACGAAATCGCTGATCTTCGAAATTTTCGTAAAATTTTCAAAAAAATCGACAAATTGGCCGAAAAAAGGGGGTCATTCGGTGTATGTTCTCAAAAAATCAGGGCAATGGATGAGAGTCACTATAAAAAAAGAGGATTGTAAGGTTAACTTTCAAAAAAATAGGGGGTCATTGGGTGACAGCTCAGTGAAAAGGGGGGGTCATTGGGTGAGAGCAGAGCAAAAAAGGGGGTCTATCGACAGGAGCATGACGCGTGCCGATATATGGGACTGCCCCCCCCCCCCCCCCGGGCCTTCACTGGTTGACCTTGGGCTTTAAAATCTACTTTGAGAGGATCCAACCTTGGGTTGACACCTTGATTACTTTCGAAAAGCAAAATTGTATAACATAACTGTCTGATTTCATGCTTTAAAAAAATCTAAATGGCCGCCAAAATAATAGTAAATTATGGTAATTTGGTAATTTATGCAGTAAACAGCACTGAAAGGATGTTCTAAATGAATGTTTTGACTCTACTGCATTTGTATAATTTAAGTAATTCTTCTTCGATAATTAAATCCATCATTGCTCGACGCGAGCGCTAAAGTGGCTCAAAATGAGCAAAAAGTATTATTACTGAGCAATTTTGGCACAAATTTGATTCTAAAACGACCATAGAACCCTTTGTTTATATTACTTACACACACTGTTGGGCAATTTTTTAGCGTTGGTTAAACTATGAACAACCCAATTGTTGGGTAAATAATATTAACCAACTGTTGATGAAATTTTACCCAATATTTGGGTAATTAGCTAAAACTTTTACCCAACAGTTAGGTAATTAGCTAACATTGTACGCAACGTTGGTAATTATTTACCCAGAAGTTGGGTTGTTCATAGTTGAACCAACGTTGGGTAAATTATTTGCCCAACGTTCTAACAGTGCATATAAATCTGGGTAAGACCCGATGTGAATGTTTTTATTGTCACCCTGGGAACCATATGTTCTGCTTCTCATAATCAATGAAAATAGATTAACATTTATCTGAATTAAGGGTAAAATACTGTATAGAATTTTCGCCTATTTTTAATGTAAAGCTCGGACAATTTTAGATACTGCTTAGAACTAGTACCGTTCCCACAGACCGCCCCTCCCACGGACCCAGCAATGAGCCCAGCCAGCGCGCGTATGTCTTTTCAGCACACTTTTGTAGTGGACAACTATGAGCAAGAGCTAGATACTGCTATGCTTGAATAGATGAAATCTGGACATAAATCAATCATTTACGTCTTCACTTCACTGACATAAATAGAAACAGTTTTTATTTAAAAAACATAATGAAAGTTAATACTTTTGGATTAAGCCAATCAGATTAAATCGGAGAATTCAAAGTTTTGATACATACCTTTGCTAGATGTTCGCAAAATTTCAATATCATAGCATTTTTTTTTTAGTTAACGACAAAGATAGATACGTATGTCAGAAACGTATTTTTTTAAACATTTAACAAGATCGTAAGTATGTTCATTCGATGTAATTTAAAACTTCGTCCAACCCCAGGTGACCGTGAAATTTACAGACCCAGAGTAAAACTGCTTTATACCATTTAGGGTAAGGTCTCTCCTTTCCATAGATACCAAAAGCAAGAAAATCCGATAATCTGTTACGTAATTATGACGTCATAGATTACTACATGTTCGAAAATTATGTCGAAATCTGATTTTGGCCAAAAATGGCCACCGATTCAAAACTTCGCTCTTTCTAAATAGCGTTTTTTATGAGACTTAAAATTAAGAAAATTACAATTTAAACATGCCTTGCAAGTTTAAACGTCATATTATGCAGACGTTTATTCAAAACTTACCCACAGTTTAAATAGTTAACTTGAAGATTTAATGTTATCCCTGAAAAATAAATATTGCTTATTTTTAATCATTAAACTATCGCGCCACAATTTGATTGACAGATTCAATATAAACAGCACATTCTGGAATGCATGGAATTCAGGCATCCCCATTATATTGTATTCATTTATACCCAAATGTACAGACGCTATTTATATCAATCGAGTTTCCGCATAATTTACGATCCGGATACCCTGGTCACATAACCTTACGGCGTCAATTCAGCAGATGCCGATCGAACACCGGCCGGTGTCCGACCGGTGTCCGTGAGCCGAAGAGACGCCGTAAGCACAGTGGCGTAGCTATAGAGTTTATGTTAAATTTACTTTCTAAATATTTAACCCTCGTCTTCCTAAAGGGGGTGGGGCGGCCGAGGGTAGGGGGTGGTTGCGACCTCGAAATATTTTACATCGGCATTTAGAAAAAAATATCTGCATGATATGGACTTGAAACTTACAGGACATGTTAGAATTGTCAATTCCTTCATATATTAGGGGGAAAAATCGACAAATAAATGGACAGCTAGAACTTTTACAAGATTTTTTTTTAAAGTGGCAATTTTTGCCCAAAGTCGATTTTCTTTGTGACGTCATAATTACGTAAAGCCTCGACCGATTTTCGTGATCTTGGTATCAATGGAAAGAGGAGACCCTACCCTATACTATAGTACCAAACAATATAACTTTGAGGGGTCCCAAATTGAAAATCACAGGGGGTGGTAACCCCCCCCCCCCCTTTCAGGAAGACGTGTTACCAAAAAAGCTCAGAAAGACGAGGGTTAATTTATGCAACATGCATATAATCAATTTCAAAAAATGAATAGCGCAAACAATAATGAAATCTTAAATCATGGGCTGAAAATGATGCTTTTTGATCTAAAATTAGTATTTTTGAGAAAAAACGGGAAATTAAATTATGGAAACAAATTTGATAGTTCAAAAGAGCTAATTTAAACACCGTAGGACATACATTACTTAAAACAGTGCTTTTTTTTTTGTCAAACAATCAATAAATGAACATATTAAACAGCTATGCCCAATTTTCATAATAGATGTTCTGGAAGACAGTTCAGTTATTATTCAATGAAAATTGTACCAAATTTGACTTAGTATATAAAGTCCCTGCTGATTTTACCCGATCATTTAAAAAGTAACATATGTTTCTATACCTTTGTTGAAAACTCAAAAACTAACAATGCTGTAATATCAAAATTTAAGGAGAATCTAAAAAAAGTGTTGTAATATAATTTGTGATTTTTCTGCATGTAAATATATATATTTTTTTTTTGGGGGGGGACACCTGGTATTTGGAATTTGATTTTATGATTTTCATTATGAAAAATTTGTGTTTTTGTTTGACATTGGTCAGTGAAGGTTGTAAAGGTATCATTTTATTGTCCATAAAATGTACTTTACTGTTTGTTTCATTTCACACCAACGTTAAGCTTTATCAAATATTTGAATACAAATGTGTCTGGTCCGGTTTTTTGATATTGTAAGTTACCCCTGAATAAAGTGCTATTGAGAATTTCTGGAGAATTGTCCTTGATCTGCTCTCCTGATCGTAACAGCGTTTACAATTTTATTGTGTTTTCTTTAGCCCTCGTCTTTCTTAAGTTTTTTTCCGGCTATATAAAAACGCAAAAGCAACCAACCCAAGGCATTTTGGTAATGTCTTTTACATGACAATTTGATGAAAAAATTAGGGGGGGAGTATCACCTAAGTTGGAGTAAGGGTACTCTCTAAATGTAAAAGAGTGAATTTCCACTCTTTGTAGGAGTTAAACGAAGGACAATGCGTTTTTGAGTGGAAAAACACTCTAAAAGGAGTAAAAGGGGATTTTTGATGACAATCTTCCACTCTTTTGGTAATGAAAATTTAACTTTCACACTCATTTTAGAGTGAAAATTTTCCACTCGAAAACGGATTGTCCTGCGTTTAACTCCCTTCACTCCTTTTTGAGTGAATTTTCACTCTTTCCACTCGTTTTACATTTAGAGAGTAGGCCGTCAAAGTAGGGGGTGGTGCAATCCCGGAATTTTTTCAGGTCGACATTTTGAAAAATGTATGCATGCTATAAGACTCAAACTTACAAGACATATCAGAATCATCATTTTCATTCTTTATTAGCAAAAAAAATCAATGTAAATCCGATATTGGGAATTTGTATAGCAAAAATTTTGATGTTGGTGGCCATTTTGCCAAAATGCAATTTTGCCTGATTTTCCGATCCGAAAGTACTTTATGACGTCATTAATTAACGCCTTGGTTGATTTTGATGATTTTGGTATCGTTGGATAGGGGAGGATCATACCTAGCTATTAATAGCAAAATCAGGTTCACAAAGGGTTCCGTTCTAACATATTAGTGGGTGCAACAACAAGGAGTTTGTGTTACAAAAATAGCTTAGGAGGAGAAGGGTTTAAAAAAAGATTACGTATATGGTTAATTTGTAGTTTCTGAGCTGCCAAATATTTTGTGCAATAAGTCTTTGTTATTACATTATATTTTCAATGCATCTTCTAATCAATAAGGGATGCTTGGTGTTATAAACCACAAAATACAAAGTAGTGAATTGATTTTTGTCACCAAGCCTCCGTTATTATTAGAAAATAAATTGGAATTATATATCAGATTATACGAAAACAGAGACTTGTTGCACCAAATATTTGGTAGCTCAAAGGAACTGACCCTGTATACAAACAAAGTAGTATCAAACTCCAATCCACTAATGACTCCATCAGAATGCACAAGTGTGCTTTTATTTGAGAAAATAATTACATTGGATTTACAACTTAGCCGTGTATTGAATACATTTTATACAGGTTTAACCAGTATTACCATATTTTTATTGAATTTTCAAACGTTTCCCTGACAAAACAGTTGAACATTAAAAGCGGTTATTCAAATACCTTCAACAAATATAACAAATGCAATAAACTTTTGTTCAAACATTTCGTATATTGTTGATATAATAATTTAGACAGTGCTAAACACTTTTAATGACCCACGAAAATGCTTTACTATATACAAAAATGGTCACATTAATAAGAGAAAATTTGCATACACAGTATACGGTACTACATCCAATTTGTACTCAGGAGAGGACTCATCCTCACCCTTTAACCAGTTGAATTGGGACAGTATGGGGGCGTACTGTTAGGGGAAAAATATATGTAATGTAATGTTGAAATCCTAAATTAATTTGTTATGTTGTGCAAGGCAAACCAAAAAGAAATATGAATAGTAAAAAGATTAACACTTTTGTTTGAAGGGTCTGATATTAGTCATGACTTAACTCTAAAAATAGCCATGTAGTGCTAAAATATGACAGGCTCTTGCTTCGGTTTTTTTTTTCAAACATGACTTTGACATTTACCGAATTTTGCCGTATATGCGGCTCCATTGTAACCTTTGGAACAAAATGTATATTAGACAGTTCATCGGTAAGAGGGTTTCATAGCTATTAAACAGAGGGCGCACTCCCAACATATTTTAATGATAATCTTTGAGGGAAACCAGAAGCAAGCGGGTGGTATGGCGGCATTAGGTACGACCACAGACTGCCCATAGCTTTACCATTTATCAAAAAAATAAAACAATCTCAAGGGTTCCGTAAGGTTTACTTTAGGGCGCACCATTTAATATTAAGGGGTTTCATAGAAGTTGGGGTGAGTCATATTTCTTTTTTTATTTTTATGTTTTCCTTTATCCTGAAGTAGTTGGGTAAAGTTTTTCCCCTCTCATCTTTGAGTCAAGATTTTTTTTTCCGCCACCTTTGGCGGCGATGTTTTTGCAAAACACTTCCATGCCAACTGAAAATCAAATGGTGTGCCCATAACGTGCAAAAGATATATTATTTGGGCCTTACAAAAACTAGTATAGAAAGGATCAATGTTCAAAGCTGCCACGGCCGTGTAACGGCCGTGTGTCAACCTTGACAGGCCCGATACATCACTTACACATAGTAGACTATCAATGCCCTGGTCATTGACTGATTGCCAGATCTTGACCTGCTTATCAATTGATTAGTAATCACACAGTGTCATCAGCAATTAAAATCGGGATTAGAGTTAATGCAGGTACACAGTTGTTCAGTTTGTCAGATAAAGGCACTTGGCGGTTTCCTCTCACTGCGTCAACGGTATGACTAGGTCTGGTGCCGCAAAGTCTTACAGATTACTGAAAGATGTGTGCAAGCTGTTCACATGACATATTTATTATCTTGTTTACATACAAAGCAGCATGAAATAAGTTGGAATCCACTTTAAGGTGGATTTTTGTGCAGTATTGTTTTTAAGCTATGACCAGCTTAAGTAAGACCTAGTGTGTGTGTCATCCAATCTATTGTGTCATTTTCCAGCCAAGCACCTGGCCATAGCAGCTGCAATGGGATTCCTCTCTGTCCTTGACTTATGCCATGTCAAGTTATTCCCTGGAGTCAGTTTGTTACCTACTGACGGTTCACTATATACATTGTATCATTGTACTGAGGTAAATATTTACAGAACAGTGCGTAGAAAAAAATATCATAAATGGAGAAGTCCAAGGTACATTACTTCGAAGTCTTTTTCGTCGGTGTACTTGTCTTTTTAACAATCGGTTTTTGTTTTTCTTTGTCCTGCTCCTGACTATTTGACCGTCTCCAAATTAGGAATACAATAATTATGATAATTACAGTTAAAAATATCAAGCCTAATGATAGCCCAACAGCTAAACCACTGGACGACTCTTTTTCTGACTTTATCGGCGCATCATTTTGTGATCTTAAATCGGCGCCATTTTCTTTTGGCGGGGTAACATTTTCTGAAATAACGTTTGAAATCTCATTGTCTGGTTCACTATGTTTTGTTGTTGGCGGACTTTTTGTTTTTTCAATGCACGTGTCTCCACGGCATAATTTATTACTTTCTGTTGTTGTTGTTGTTGTTGTTGTTGTTGTCACTGGGGGTGTGGTTGTAGGAATAGATTCCGTGGTGGTTCCTTTAGACACGGGTAATGTCGCTTCTATCTCTTCCACTATTGTTCCATTTAGGAAATCCGGTGGTATAAGTGTTTCAAGTAGTTTGTTAACATCAATTGTTATTCCTTCTGAACCGATTAAACCGGATTCCTTTGAGCCGCTATGTATACCAGCTGGCAAGGTTGTTTGAATAGCGGGTGTTGTTGTCCAAATCTCGTCAGTATCAGCAGCGAGATTATCTGTGACTTGGATATCGTTGTAAATGCGATTTGGAAGTCTGTTATACTCTTTTGTAGGAGCAAATGGCCCGGGAGTTGTTTCGTAAACATAACTTGGATTCACATCCAGACTGACCCACAACAGTGCCGTTGCAGTTCCCATAAGATCAAAACTAGCTTTTGCATGCTCGACAACACATGTTACTAACGTAAAATCATCTTGCGGGATAACGGGAAAGATTTTCAGTCGTTTCCCTCCACGTTTGATAGTAAATCGCCTGTGGGACCCATCAATAAGTTGGTCGTTTACATACCATGTATAAATAAGACCAGGAATTGGTTCCGCTACTATACAACTGAACACTGCGTCCGCTCCTGGATCCGCTTTTATCTGTGACGGTGATACACGAGCAACAATGGCACTTCGTAGAGGCTTCAACGAGCAGCTTAAGGGCTGCTTTGTTGCAGGGTTTCTTGCAAGACAAACAAATTTCTTATCAACATCTTGCTCACGTAATATCAAAGATACCTTGTTCAAAGGTGTCGCTCTTCCTGGTGTATACACCTGTTTCAGTATATCCCTTTCCCTGATCCATGTAAGAGCAGCGGGTGGGTTTCCTCCCCGCGATTCGCATACAAATGTTATGTTATCACCAACTTGAAACTGAGGGGTATCAGGAATAGTTTTACAAAGTGGATAACCCTCCGATGGAGGTGTCATGACAGATAAAGTCACAACTTGCGAATTCTGATCGGTGCCCGTGGCTTCGTCGTGGTAATGGCAACAATACTCCCCACTGTCATCGCCAACAACGTCCCGAATCTCAAGGTAATATTCTCCGTGGGATCGGTCTCCTATCAAAAACAATCTATCTTTTGTACTTTGTTCAAATCTTTGTTCAGGATCTATATTAGGTCCTTTTGTCAATAACACGCCTGTTTTAACATCTTTCCAAGATATCGTTGCCTTGACATGAGGTCCAACTGCACACCGAAATAACACTGTATCTCCTTGGGTAGCAACTGCATAAGGTGGGGGTTCCTCAAGAAAAGGCTCTAAACCAAAACCTACATGTAATATTGTCCCAAGTACACAACACAGAAAGGATAGAGGCTTCATTTTCACACTCGAATCTTCAGTATCTTCAAAGCATTAATGACGGGAAACAATATTTTCCATGTATAACATTAAAAAGATGATATGATCTTTTGCTTAAATCAATATGGATGACCTTCCTCTGTCAACATACACGTTGCATATTGCGTGAAATAAGTTTGAGTCACCATGGGTACACAAAACTGCGTAAAGCCTTAGTTGTAAGCACTAACAATATTGTCCTAAGAGTCAAGTTTAACACAAACTTCAGCCACAAACTGTGTACCATGAACTTCCCAGAACGACTGCAGATCTAGAATAACCACCGAGTATTCTCTTAAGCTTCCTTCTATAAACGTCTCAGAATTTCCCCGTCAATCTTCTCAAAATTTACATATCGTCTGCAATTTTTTATGATATATGTAGTTAATATGCCAACCGGTAGACTCGAGTATATAATCAACTTCCCGCCAAAATGTCAGACGAAACTTGCTGCTAGGCAGTGTTGCATGAATGCGTGTTCAGTATGGCATTGTGAGTGATGTATGGCAAGATTGTTCCATTACTACGGTTGCTATGGTCCAATTGTCATTGAGGCTTGTCATTCTCAGATTTGTTCTCAACCTGTCAGAATCACAGGTTATCCATATTTCAAATATTCTAAAAATAATCGTTTTTTACTAATTTTATCAGACTACAGATATGTGCGTTTATTCGGTTTGTGACATTTAAGTGTTATCAAAATATAAAGGGTCGACTTTCTTGACGCTCTATTTAAACCACTAAGTAATTGTTGTATTTGATACTGATTGGGACAATTTACACTCGGCGTCCAAACAAAATTTTCGCTACCAAACAATATGTCGTAACGTCAAAATATGCGAGCCACAGGTGTTAGCAAGAGATGGCTACAAACTTGATAAAGGTGTCTATTATAATGAAAGAGGTGTCTACCTTGTGTTTAAAACCTATAACGGTGTCTGAACCCAAAATCGATATGTAACCCAAAACGGCGTGCGAAATCAAAAAAGTTGTCTAAAACCAATAATACCTATGGCCGTCCATAGTTTTACGTCATAACAAAATTTTTGGTAGCGAACATTATGTTTTTACGGCTGATTATAAATTGGCCCATATGGAACATGTACCTGAGCCTTATTAATGTGTTTTAATAGAATTGAATGCGCCATTATATTAAATGTGTGATACATCCCCATTTCAAAATCTTAGAAAGAAAGTAAGTAAAGAA
>JXSR01S025347.1:68866-80028 GCA_000969725.1 Ophiothrix spiculata
CCATAATTACTACACATTCAGTCAATTACAACAAAGATTCTCTTGTTTTCTAACACCCAAAGCGCAAAAACTGAGACTCAAGAACACACAACACAAAGGATGCCAGAGGCATAAGGACAGAAAAATGGTATTGTTGTAGTTCGGAAAATGAGGCAAACCATTTATGAGTGAGAAAGAATAAGTTTTTGAGATTAAAATACATCAAAACCAATACATCAGGACATCCTTTAGGGGACAGCAAATTTGGAATAAGAGTTATACGATTCTGGAAGTTGATATTTTATCTAAATATTGTGCTAATATTTACCATGAAGTTGCATTTATTTATTCTATAGCATGTTTAAATTCATGCCTCGGTATCAATGAATGTGTGTCAAAGAATCAAAGAAGCAAATATTGAGCATTCAATAATATCATATTTATTTACTGTGATTGTTTTTATTACTAATACTAGTCCTCAAGGCATTTTTTCTCTTTTGCTTTTAAAATTTGCATCATTCTTCAATATATTATTATACTGATGAACAATTTGAGTAACATACACAAATTTGAAATTTGTTGAGGATATACATATCCAACTCAAACAGGCTAAGGTCAAAACAACAACATCCTTTGACCACATAATTATAATTAGGACTTAGCCTGATGGGGATGAGATTGACCTCTTGACCTGGTCTAAATGCGGGGAATGACTCATGCACTCAATTCCCAACATCAGCATCTCTCAATGAGCAGAGACTATGACTGGAATGGGTAATTGTGATAGCTTACTGACTGAAAATTTTAAAATCCTCTATTCCATGAGCCATTTTTTTTCATAAAAACATTGTGCAAAGGTGTTGCTGCTTGCGATTGTGTCAACAACAGCAATTTTTGTAGCCTATTAAGTCAAAGCGTGCTAAACCGGAATTATTTCTCTTTTGTAAGATGTTATGTAAGATATATTAAAAGGTGACCCTTTCCATTACATATTAGGACACCGGTGCACAGCCAGTCAAAAAATGCAACATTGCATGGTTTGCAAGCTCTATGTCTTACTCATTACGTCCATGATCAAATTCACATCATTATTGTTTACTAAGTTCACCTAGGCTACAATGTCAACGAAATGGTGCTAGATTAGACAGTAAGTTGATTAAGCTTAACGAACATCATCACATTAAGGTACATCCTGTTTGGTAAATTTCCATACAGTGAAGTCCTGCGACTTGAAAGATAACAATTTTCCAGGAAAATTGAATGAGTAGGACAGAAATAAAGTTCAAATTTGTTTTTATTTTGTAGAACATTTGTGATAAAGTTTTGTTTTTATCAAGAATGATCATAAAAATTAATCAAATTAATCATGGTGAATTTGAGTAGAAATAAGTGTCAATCTAGAGGTCTTTGTCCTAAGTTCAATCTAAACATTCATTATGGTACTGTTCAAATTTTGCTACGGTTTCACTTTTTAGAAAAATATTTCATTCTCAATCATGTATATCATCACTCATGTTAAACCATCAAAACAAATAAGTCTACAAATAAATATCCAACAAACAGGGCTCTAATCCATAATTTAAGAGCTTAATATGGATCAGGTAAGTCAAATCCAGTTCACACATTTCTAAGAAACTGGAAAAAATTTAAAATGTTTTATTATTTTATGCCTAAACCTAGGCCTTACTGTGTATTTGCTGCAGCAACTGCAAGGATTTTTTTGTCTGATATAAATTTAATTTCACTGCATAATTTTGCCATCAAACCTTTCATAAGTACAGTGACTATTTGACAATAAGGATGTGATCACATCGAAAAGGGGGACTTTGCGACAGAACACTTTACGAGAAACTGATCAAAATAAACAGCAAAAAATAAAGAAAAAATAAGAATTTCCAGCCGATTTTCTGTTGTAAAATTTGATCAATTTCAACAAAGTAAGGTGTCATTTTAAAGCTTAGAAAATGCTGTAACAGATGAAATGATAGGATCAAAATTGATATCATCTGCAAAGTCGATTTTCGGGGTGAGACATCACATATGTGTACCGCCGCGGCAAAAGGGTCCAGTTGTCGACTCCTACATGTTGCTCATTGTAGCATATCTGATGTATACAAATACCATACATTAGATATGCTACAAGCACGAGGAACGAAGCCGGACATTTATTCGCAGCGCCGCGCACGGTCAAACATAGATAGTGTTTACATGGTTTTTCTTCCGCGCATGCGCAGTAATGAATTTTAAAAATAAAAATGGCCGATGTTGCAGACAGCTTTTGCACTCGCTGAAGGGCCTAAAACGATCTTTTAAAGTTTAATGTTACTTTTAAAATTAGCCAAAACTAGTATACCGTGATCAATATAACAGACTTATTTTGCAGCAGGTTTTGATGTTTTGCGTCTCGAATGTGAAAGATATTTTAGTAACATCCGCCCTTGAATTGTCATTTCGCGGCGGTGTTTTGTTTTGTCAGTGTGACACACGTAAAAAATGGCTTGAAATTTGCCAATTCCAGAGAGGAATACCCGAATTTAAGAACATCTGAAGTGGAGGAATACTCTGAGAATGGAAATAACCCGGAATGCATGTCATTGCATGTAAAGTATCGCAGATATCAACAATGTTTGACAGCTAAAGTTGGGGTTTGAATTACGACAATCACGAAGCCAGCAACTGAACTAGCATTGCAGGGAGCGGAGTCTGAATTTGGTCTCTACCCAATTTCCCGGCCTTTTGTAAGAGTTCAAAATATATTACAAAAGGTTTGAGAATTTAGTAGTTAACCAGATATAATCTTCACTTGTGGAAATACATTGACATTGAACCTGGCTGATATGACTGTAAAATTGTAAAACTTGTCAGGAGGAGGATGTCCCTAGAGGGGCCAGATTGAGGTGTGTAAATAATTTTAGGCCTAATGTTTACATATTTACAAATCAGAAAAAATAACAAATCTATTTAGATGTTAATAAAGTAAATGGAACATATATTTTAATTGGGTGAAAGTAAACACGTTCTATTTGACTCAGTCTCAACCATCATGTGATACAGTAAAATTGATGTAATTTTAAGTTTGTCGATGAACACTGTTTTTATTGGTAAGATAGCGTTTACCGAAAAAGAGGCAAAGTTCTCCAGTTCGACCAGGACTAGTTATCCGTAAAAAAAAAAATTCAATCGAAAACATCGATAGGTCTAATGTTTAGGCCTATCAATTGTTTTTGATCGATTATCGATAATGTTTTCGTTCGGAATTTTTTTTCGATCGAAAACATTATCAATAGGCCTTAATGTTTAGGCTTATCGATAATGTTTTCGTTTGAACACAATCTCTTTGTGTTTTTGAACACAATTTCTTTGTGTTAAGGCCTATCAGTTTTTTTCAATCGATTATCGATAATGTTTTCGATCGATTTTTTTTTTTGGATCGAAAACATTATCGATAGGCCTTAATGTTTAGGCCTATCAATAATGTTTTCGTTTGAACATAATCTCTTTTGATTTTTTTTTGATCGAAAACATTATCGACAGGCCTAAATGTTTAGGCCTATCGATAATGTTTTCGTTTGAACACAATTTTTTCGATCGAAAACATTATCCCTATATTTACAATTTAAATTTGTACTGTTGCCTATATATGATTGAAAACATTATCGATATGCCTATATGTTTAGGCCTATCAATTTTTTTCGATTCAAAAACATCGATACATGTTTTCGTTCGATTTTTTTTTTCCGATCGAAAACATTGTCAACAATCAAATTTTTTTTGATCGAAAACATCGATAATGTTTTCGTTCGATTTTTTTTTTGATCGAAAACATTATCGATGGGCCTTATGGTTAGGCCTATCGATAATGTTTTCGTTCGAACACAATTTTTTTCGATCGAAAACATTATCCCTATACAAAAATTGTAATGTTGCCTATATACGATTGAAAACATTATCTATAGGCCTAATGTTTAGGCCTATCAATAATGTTTTTGTTCGAACACAATTTTTCTCGATTTTTTTTCCGATCGAAAACATTATAGATCGATAATGTTTTCGTTCGAACACAATTGTATTCGATCAAAAACATTTTCCCTATATACGATTGTAATGTTGCCTATGCGATTGAAAACATTATCGATAGGCCTAATCGGGAAAAAAAATGGTTATGGATAACTAGTCCTGACACAATGACTTGACAATTAGGACCGTGGTAATTGGGATGATTTTTTTTTTGGTAACAAGTTACAGATAAAAATGTCAACGTCTTTCATACCATGTGCATTGACAGCATTGTCCAATTGATTTCTGTATGCAAGTGCAGTGATTTCTCTCCTGAATAAATCAAGGAATGTGAGCTTTATTCTGATCAATTATCACTGCAGTCATAATAGTGTTACCGTGTTCGAAAATGAGCAATGTAACTCCTGGAATGGACACAAAATTTCCCTTAACTATGTTAACTGAATGAAGTTGTAAAATGCCAGTAAAATGCTATATGCATTCAGTAAAGTGCATTGTTACTGTCATGAATACATCGTGGAACCATGGAGCTATTACTAACATGTTAGTATATTACCTCCATGGTAGAACGTAAGCTTTATTTACGGTCAATGGCGATCATAACAAAAGTTGTCGAATTCGGCATACTTGTTCGCCGAAATTGAGTCTGGAAACAGATTAAAATTTCACCTTTTTGTCAAATTTTCCCTTCAAATGTGTTTCTATTTTCCAACAGCTTAAGTATGTAGGTATTTGGTAATGCTTCGAAGTCCGCGGTATACGAGTGGTATAACATCATTTTTGGTCATTAAATTGAAGCTATGAATATTGCTATTTCGATGAAAACTGATCGTAATTTAAGCGTGAATAAAAACACGTTTTTTGCAAAACTATTTAAGCAATAAATTTCACTATTTTTATAAATGTTTTGGTTATACTTTTTTTCAGTTTTAGAAACTATTTTGGACAGGTATCAGCCTCCTGATAAGATACTAAGTTCTATTTTTGCTGGGCAGCTGGCAAAAATGCCGTCAGGGTCGCGGCTAATGTCCACATACCTCTGACGAGTCACGCATGCGCAGTGTTTATTTTGATTCATGATTCATGATATCGATCGTATTGATCGCGGAAATAGCTGATTCAATAAGTGTGCACAGACACTATGCAGGCCGGCCCTCGTGCAAGGAGTAACATACGAGCCGACAACTGGATCCTTTTGCCGCGGCGGTACACATATATAGAAGTATACCATACAATATTTGCTATATGCTCCCAGGGGAGGCATTCATATTCTTAGTGCAAGGATAATAACCCATCAATTTTAAAATATGTGCACCTTTTCCCTTGGAGTGTATAGCAAATATCGTATAGGCCTACTTCTATGTGATCGCGGCCTAAGGGCAGACAAAGAAACTCCTCACTCTGTTGGAAACTGTTCTCATTTTGGCAAAAGAGATGATGAGAGTTTCCGTCCCTGATTTACCATTGAAGTAGATTTAACAAAGTCAAAAGTTCCACACGATGCCAAGATTCCCTCCTTACAAAATTAATTAGTTTGTTTGTTTGTTTGATTGTTTTATTAATTTGGAATAAAACAGACATGATCAGACATGATTTTCGCATGTTTACATCATGAAATAACCCCATGGGGTCCCTTTATCTTCCATTCCATGTATAATCATGTTGTAGCAATAAAACTTTTGTAATAGCACTTAATAACCCCAAACTTCCTCCTTCAGCAGATAATCTCCCCCACTTTAAGTTCATCTTCAAACCCACACAATTATCATTATTTACCCTTCAGATCAGGGTGATAAAAATTTTATGACTAATCTACTTTGGATGTCAATAAAGAATAATCTGATTATTATAATAATAAACCAAATTTACCAATTTATGGTCATTGATTGTTGATCACAATCATATGATGTCATGTGGTTGACACATTTTACATTAGGCCTAATTTACATAAGCCTACTATTTAATGGTATAAGCCACAATTCCACATGAAAACTCATAAAAACTTCTTTTTTAATTATGACCAGGGCTTAGCCCAATGGCATGGAGATGAGAAATTTGATAGAATCAAAATAAACAAGCAAAGTTTTATTAATTTTTCTTTTAAATAAAATCACTAAAACTTTCTGCAAAATTTCTTACTTTAATACCCACTGATCTACCAACAGTGTTTTTATTTTCTTATCTAATTTTTAAAATTTCAAATGTATGCTGGTTAATTTTTAAAATTAATTACTAGTACAATCTAGGAATGTCAAATATATTAAAAAACATGCTTCACTAAAAATGTTTTGTTAGATGAACAAGTTTTGATTTTTAAAATTTAGCAGTTAATTTATACTAGAAACACTACAATTTATTTTTATGATTTATTTAATGGCTCTTATAAAGCGCATTTCCAAAAGAGATCAATGCGCTGTACATGATAAAAACATCAAAATACATCAAAGTACATCATAATATAAACATTATAAAATCAGCTTTACAAATACATCAGAAATTTTATACAATTTAAAAAAAAATGAGTTGGTGCACAGCACCAGCTACAGTTATTATACACAATTTAACTATGCACCATTACAAAATTGATACAATATAACCATGAAATAGCAAGGGGTAAAAACACGTGTAATAAAATAAGTGCAAAAACACAGGACGAAAAGCAACTCATGTGAAATAAACTGGGAAATCAATTAGTGGGAAACAAATGTGTTTTCAACAATTTTTTAAAAAATTTGACGGTTGGTGCATTACAAATGGATAAAGGGAGAGCGTTCCAAAGCTTAGGACCTAAAATGGAAAACCTATGATCACCATACGATTTCTTTGTTGGGGGGACATTTAAACGTGTATTATCAGCAGAGGACCGTAAGTCCAGCACGACCAGGGGTATAAAGGGACACAAGATCTTGCATATAATTAGGAGCAGTACCATTAACACAATTGTACACATGCACCAAGATCTTGATTGTATCACTGGAATGGTATGGCACCTCTCTGGTTATGGACATTTGTTACTATTATCATTGAAAGTCGATATTTGTAAGCCTATATATCTACATTTTAAATTTTGATATCTTTCAGCCTGTTTCTACTCAAATGTAAAATATAAATCGATCATGTTTACCGTGTAAGAATACCGTCTTGCACTAACACCGCTTTGTTTATACTCGCGACAGAATCCGATTATTTTTTGTTTCACTTGATGAAACACCCGCGTACACCGGATGTACAGAAAGTGCAGGTTGATTGTTGATTGACCTTTTGCGTGGCAATGCATTGTGATAATCAGATTCTCATAACCGGTACCGTTTCTACTGGATTGCGACACGTTATTTAAACGGCAATAACCATCTCCAGAGGTGGGTACAATACCCGGTTAATTGTCTTACAAGGATTTTGAATAAACCAATTATTTTGTGTTTCTACTAGATGACTTACCCGGGTTTCTTAGACTTAATCGGCATTACCCGGGTAAGCATACTTGAGTAGAAACAGCCTATATCAGGCCTGGACTTGGTTGGGGGTTTGGTGCTTGAAGATGCTCTGTCCTTCGGGAAGGACGGATGAGAATGGCAGGGAACATTTTCTTTCGGAGTCATTTAAGTGTTATTAAAATGAAATGATTCAAGATGTAGCAAATGTGTAGCCAGGCAGAAAACTACACCAGGTAACCTTGGCAACAACAAAAGCTCTTTCCATTCAAACCTAAATTTGCATTTTATCCTGCAAGTCTATTGTAACTTGAAATAATTGTAAATAGGCCTAGTCATAATCATCTTAATATTTGACACCTTGCTACTGAATCAGCTAATTCTCTATTGTCTTTTAATTCCTTTCTTCTTAGCCCCTCCTCCCAGACACAAGGAATGTTTAGGGCTATTGTTAATATGGTATGGCCTATTGTCTCAGATGACCTCATATATGACCACACACAAAAGCTTAGACCTATAATTACGACCATTAAAGGCAATCATAACTTATTTTATTTCAGTTTGTTTTAAAGGTTGCCAAAACCTGAACATTACTTAAAATAGCTTGTATTATTGCACAATTAACATTATGATGGGGACAAATTGTTTAACAGCAAAATAATGACCATAACTTTCAATAGATCATGTTTTAAAGAATTTGATCAATACATTCCAAAGCAGTGAGTTGCATGGAGAACAGAGTGAGAACAAAGTGATTGAATTTGAATTTCTTGTTTGTATAGCCAGAACAAATTATTGCATCACAGATGGTAATTGCTACACAAATAAAGACGTGTCCGAATCTGTTGTGTTATAAGGTCTGACTGACCAGCTACCATCAGATACATGGTCATGATGGTGTGCCGTATGTAATGGATCATCACATATTCTCCACACCTGAAATTAAAACTTCAAAAAAAGCTTGAAACCACCAAAATTTGCATCCAGAGATGATACCATCAGGTTGATTCACAAACTTCAAAATATCTAATGTTCTGATGTCAATTTGGAATTCTTTTTGAAAAAGTTGAACAATTATATTTCCATGTAATAATTACATGTACATAACTGTTTGGCACATTTGAAAGTTGTCTTACAGGAAGGCAACATTATGAATATGCCCATTGACCTGATATAAGCGACATAACTTAATCTTGTTCGCATGGTAATATCCTACACAGACTCCAATCGGAAATCTTTTGACAGTTACATTTGACACATGCTCACTATACTACTTTCCCCATTCCTACTATGTGTACAAAATGTAGCCTGATCTCTATTTGAGTTTCAAAATTCACACATTCTGATGCATTTGATGCAATGATGAGCTTTGACTAACTGCATTGAAGTATGAGTTTATTTTTCTATCCAGCCTCTGATCTGATATAGATTTAGGCCAAGGTGTCAGGTCTAAAATACTCAAACTAAATTCTTACACAAGTGACCTATAATTATAAATACTGTAAGCATGGCCGTACGAAACAGAGGGCGCAGAGGGGGCACTCCCTCCCCCTGACTCGAAAATTGGGATGATATTTTACTACTTTTACTGTCCCGTAAACTTTTAGTCAAAATAAGCCAATTTTAGCACAAATATCAAGGTTTTATATCGACTTTTGGCTGAAAATAGCAAAATGTCCACATGTTATGCGTGCATTACAAAAAATTGACAGTATATGCATCGGGACGAAACATGAATTTTGGGACGGTAAATGTGTTTGCCCCCCCCCCTCCACCCCTCGACTTGCATGCCTTCGTAAGGCCCTGACTGTAAGGCCTAGATAATGAAACCTGGCAACATAACCAAATCCTGACTAGCAAAAAATAAAAACACTGTCCAGCATATCTTTAGAAAAATGTAATTCTGGCACAAAACATGAGAAAATTATTTCAACTTGACCCATGCTGACCTGTGTTCTGACAAAATCTCTGCTTCACACATGTACAGTAGCAACAAGGGGCTACAGGAAATTCCTGTCACTCAACCATCCAATTCTTGTCAACGCAAGTAAGCCATGGCAAACAAACCCCACTAAATTGTTAATATCCTGACAAGATTGGCCCACTATCTACCAAAGATAAAGAAGGCGCTAATTGGCATCAGCTCTTCATGATAATCATGAAAAAATATATATGAAAGTGTCCATAAAATAGATCTACAAAAAATTTCAAAGGCTGTGATTTTAATATCAATACCATAAGTTTTTGTTCTTGGAAAGATGATAAATTAATGATCATTATCTTCATTGTGATCTTTGGATGAAGTTAACATAATACGGTGACCAGTGTTCCTGTCATGGTTTGTGAGCTTGCGCCAATTCAAGCAATTTTGACAAAGTTGTGTTTACACCAAATTGCAAAATCATGAGCTGAAGCTGAAAATTGGCCAAATAAATTCAGGAAAAGAATCTTTTCAACAGATTTTCAGAAACATGTTACGCCAATTTCCATGGCTCCTGCGCCAATGGCGCACCGTACGGCCTTAGCAGGAACACTAACAGCGACACATTTCATCACACCCTTCTTTCTTTGTTTACAAACTGTACTCATTACTGAAGCAACATGCGTAACAAATTAATAAACGCTTAATTAATCTAGCAATTAATCTTAATTATGCACTCAAGAACTTTCATGTTTTGATGTGAGAAATTACATTAAAACAACAAGACAGCTCACATGTGATAATAAAGAGCCAAGTCCTTTTCCTCAACAAATTTCTATCTTTCAAATTCCCATGTAATTTGTAAATTGTGTATTTTACCATAATTGATACTGAATTTGTTAATTGCAGGAAAAACCTTAACATTTTTATTTTACTTTTGACAATACAAGTAGGGCCTACACATAAAACACCATGGCAATATTATTGTATTAATTATATTAAAAGCCAAAAACTGTAGTCATAATAATCTAATTACCGTCTAATTAACTTATTAATCATAATTAATTTATGAAGTTGTCTCCACATAACACAAACCTGTGGCAACAGCTGATCAAACCTGGCATTTGGTAATGACAGTGACTTCTATTTTTATTTTCTTTGAGAACAAAATACAAGGGCACTTCAATTGTTTAAAATCCAGACCATGGACAAAAGATTGACCAATGTCCATTGGCAGTAATTATCTTTAGAACACACTTTTGCCAAATTGCAGTTGCATTCCAATTAGGAAACAGAGTTCACAGTTTTGGTGTTTCTTTTACCTGATAAGGTCAAACTGAGTGTAAATTTTACAAAAATTACAAAGTTAAGATCAGGCATATTGGAACAGGGATAGGAAAAAGTGAATAATCATTAGGCTTATATTAATTATGAATAATCATTCATTTAAAAATTCATGTACATTAGTACCCTGGTATACATTATAAATTGCATTCAGTATTACACGAATCAATGGTTTCTATGCTAAACCTGGCTTGAAGTTGAATGAAATTCCTTCCAAAGAAACAAACAAACAAAACCCCAGCATCTGGAAGAAAAGTTTTTAAAATACTTCATTGACAAAATAGGAAAATTATATATATTCAGTGGAAAATTGCATTTCTTCATGTCAAAAACACTCTGTGATAGGATCAGGAGCAGATAATTCCCTGGGGATAATTCACATTAATTATTTTGTGTTGGTGAAATACATGTATCTACTGTTGACATGTCTGGTTTTGCAACAATAAAAAGTCAAAAAATTGTTCACAAGC
>JXSR01S025347.1:96189-106979 GCA_000969725.1 Ophiothrix spiculata
GAGTAAAGCTATAGGATCTGTCTGATATGTGTTGATGTTCTGTACATAATCATTATTTGTGTCGAAGAGTAGCTCGTAGCTACACTGGATCTCATAAAGACATAAAAACCCTTTGTAAACATACAACACATCGTAATAGGAATTTGACACAGATAAAACCAAAATCCTTAGTAACATTATGAAGGATCAAGGGGTTGTCGCAAGTGAACGATGAATTTGGTCTTACGATGCGTTAACAATGCATTTACATGTTATCGAAATCAGCCCCTGGTCTGGATTCTGGATAATTTACACAGGTACTTATCTCTACCAATTTACTTGTCCTTTCAATGAAGATTACGTTTTGGATTCTGCTTTTTTTCCGGGGGTATGTCCCACCATTGTACCCATAGAGAGGAAGAGGAATCATCTGTGTATCAAGCTCAGAGCAGGTCACAACTGACACAGCTGGAGAAGCAATGGTTTGATTTTATCATTCAAAATTTCATTATTACCATACACTGTAATTTGCTTGCCACATTTGGGTTACTCTGTAGTATCTTCTTACTATAAATACAAAACAATGTCCATTTCATATCACATAATTTGTTACAAAACAGTTAAGATGTACATTTTACAGCTACACCACAAATCCATTATAGCTGTGGCAAGATTCTAGCTTCATGCCTAGTAGACATGGCATCCAAGTTGTAATGATGATCCATAAACTTTCTATAAATATTTTGAATAGGGACTGACATTTTTGCATACAGTTAAATTTAAGTTTTCGTAATTTTTCTTGTATAAGAGAAATTCAAAAGTTTCTGTATGAAAAGAATTCATCATATTGTTTTTGCTAGTATTTGTAAAACAGTTTTTAGAGTACAGAACTGTCAAAGTTGTTAAATAAGCTATGATTATTCATAATAAGTTGTAAAGTTTCAATGGGCTTGATGTCAATCTTCTCATAGAGACATTTGATAAAACCTTACGTATGTCAATACAGTATCATCATCTGTGGTAATGTGATGGTTAGTTAAGACATTATGCGAAATATAAATTATTTGCCCAACATCGAAAACAGTAGTCCATGGGCCCATATGCACAATAGAGGTTAAAGATTTAGACAGATTAATTTAATAACCATTCGTTAAATGAATCGTACAATCATTCACAGCCACAATTGTTTTAAACTTATGAATGGTACTTCTGATAATCTTTGTGAACAGCTGTTAGTGAAATGTATCCTGGTCTTTGCCATTGAGAGTTGGTATAGTCATGATACAGTAGAGCTCATTTACATAAAGGCAGCAATGGGATAACACATAATATTAATAGTTATATTTCGTCATGTGAGTGCAAGAAAGTTGAATCTGCAATAGCTGCCATTTGTCATTAATTTGTATTGCACACTCTATAATCTCCAGTCTTGGGTCAGTGCAGGCCACAGTGTCAACTGAAGAACCATTTCAAGAACCACTGACATATGGCAGAGATATTTTGGGTTATTTTTCACATTCTAGAGATTAGGTGTTAAAAAAACAACTTAAGGCAGCCATTGCATATACGGCTTTCTTGCACTCACATGATAATCTATCCTAACTACGAACATGACATGTCCAATGTATCTTGAACTGGTAGCCATCATTACCCTCAGCAATTAACACAGATTTCTATACTTAATCACAAACAGTGACATTCCAAATAATAACTTTATTTAGAGGGACTACTCAACAATCTGTTATGATAAAATTATTTTGGTTGGTGTTGTTGTTTAGGTCAAACAAAAAATATTGTTTATTTGGCCTTTTCTGACCTACCTTAATTTTTTAAATTTTCAGAAAAACTTTTGAAAACTGTTCTTTTGATATTCTACAAGGGTCATTCAAAAAGTTCTACCTGTTGTATCATAACTTTTGTTTCATTAAAGGTAGCTACTTGAAAATTGACAAAAATATAGCTAAGAATGTCACCTACACATGGTAAAACAATCATATCAATATATTTTCTCGATTTCTCTAGGTGACCTGAAAACGGGTACACCGGAAACAGTGAAATATCTATCAGGATGTATGAGGCTCATTCAAAAAGTTCTACCTGTTGCATCATAACTTTTGTTCTGTAACTAATGTTTAAAGAGTAAGATAACAACTTGTCTTGGTTTTGGTCTCAAAGACCTTGTGAAATCTTTCAGCAAATATGGCTGGATAGTTAATTATAGATCAGGCCTTCTCAAATAGCAGCCTGCGGGCAAAATCCGGCCTGCAAACTACTTTAATTTGGCCCTTCGGTTGCCTCTGGAATACAGAGGTGTATAGGAAAAGCATTGAAAAAGGGTTTTAATTTGGCCCTCCCAAGATGTATATTTGAACTGGCGTTTGTCTTAATGGCCCGCCAACAAATTTAATTGAGAACCCCTGTTATAGATAATACCATCATCTGAGACATTAATCACTATTGTCTTGCATGCTTCAACATACCTAAGGTAGTGCCTTGCCTTTGAAGATTTGCTACAAAGATTGGGTCAAACTTGAACATGTGCTTGTTCACACCAGTGTGTTTACATGAACACAATAGGTTTGACGCAAAACCTACTGCCTCCATGAAGGCAACCAAAGCAAGGCATGTCAATTCAATAGGCATACCTACATGTAAAACTTATTGTAATATGTCTCTCTTATTAGTAAAATTACTACAATAGGAAAGTCAAATACTGACTATGTAATTTAGTTGCAAAAGTCTTACAAAACATTTAGTCCTTACAAAAATAAGCGAACAAACATAGCCAGTACTTATCCATATAATCTTCAGAGTGTACAGTGATGCCGAAATCATCTCTTTAACTGCACACTTTAAGAATAGACTTCTTGTGCATGTCTCATTATGCATCTAATTCTACCCCAAAATAAGAGTACTACTCTACTTGTGGTGTAGCCTGCACAGTTAACCAAATCTCTATGGTGTGTACAGGAGATGTCAGAAGTATCAGTATATTGGAATAAAATCAGAGTCCATTATGGGATATGCACATTGCACAAGTATGGTATAGTCCATAGAGTTACAGGGAAGATACCGGACTTTGTAAATGCTGATGAATCTGGTTTCTCCACTGTAAATCCATGGTATAGTCAGAGTCTGTCGATGTGCATCGCACGACGTCCATCGACGCGCAGTCTTTTACACATGCTATTCTTTGTGCATGGCGCGTGTAAAGATAGCGCATCGATGGGCATCGATTGATGAATATCGACAAGACTCTGAATAAACCATTAGTCTTCACAACGTACCTGAGTGGTGCCTTGCCCCTGTACATGCTACACCTAATCATACAAAAAGACTACGGTCGATCAATGGAAATTATGGAAATTGACAGACTCTGAAAAACCTTTCGTCTATTGTGATATGCCTGGGAAGAGTAGTACAATACTACACATGCAGGCTGGACCGCAGCATGTTTGTACAATTGAAAATTGTTAGTTAAAGTATACAATATAACTGTCTACAATCATATATTGCAACATGCTTTGGATAACCATATGGCACCTTTCCACATCCTGCATACAGACACGTCCTCTCCATGTTTTTCAAATTCACAATAGCGTCACAATCTGATGTACAACACATCCAGTCTTTTGGTGTTGTCAAAAATCCTCTACTCTGATCCATCTGATATTATCTCTTTCACCGTACCATTGGATGGTCACTCACTCTTTCCAATTTCTCAAAATGTTTGCGTGCATTCTTGATATTGATTAGCGTTGTTGCAGAGGCTGTAGAATAAAATATAAAACAAAGTTGTTATTCCTAGATTTTGTGACCTTACTATAAATAGGTCCATTGGTCTAACAAACCCTTAGAAGGATGGTGATTTCTTGTTAATAACCAGCGTAATAGCGCGATCCAATCTAATAAGATTATTTCTACTTTTACGCAAACAACTGCGCGGTCATTATCAGGTAATAATGACCCACGTACGTAATGTCATTAGCGCTGAATGCATTTTCTCATAAAACGCCAATCAAGCGCGCGTATGCACCTAACACATGCGCATTTATCATATTACACGATGATTGTCATGCCTGGACTGATTGAAATTCTCTTATAGGGATAAGTAGACCTTTAAGTAAGAAATAAGTTTAATAATAAAGTATTTCTTCATTAAATTATATGTAAAGGGCATAAAATGTCTAAAGAGCAGTTATTTATGTCAATAATACTTTTGCAACATTTAGGTATTCAAACATGCTACAGAGTTGTTCATCGCTAATCAACAAAGATGCATCCATGCGTCTGCATATTTTTTTATCGGGCGAGGGTGGCTAAAGCCACCCGAGTGTGATAAAAATACGCAGACGCATCGGATGCAGAGTTGTTGATTAGCGATGAACAACTCTGTAGCATGTTTGAATACCTTTCAACAACGAAAATCTTCCTTAAAACGTATGAATTAAATTCTAAATGTTTTCAATTTTACAGATACTAATCTCAATAAAAAATACTTTGAAGAATCTTAAACAAAATGCTAGTTTTTAATTGTTGCTTTGTCGTTTTCAACTGTTCCCAAGCGCCAGTCCTTGCACGTACTCAAGTTCCCGACGCGCGATGAACAGTGCGCTGATTTATGTGCACTGCATAAATGCACCTCCGTGTACGCTGTGCCGTGCGTGACGCGCTTATTTGAATATCAACTGTGGATTCATCACTAATCAACAACGGCGCGCTCCCATATAAGAAGATACGGTGAGTTGTTGAACTATTTTTCAGTCATTGTGTTAATTCGTCGGTGATTGTCCTGGACCACAGTATTTTTCTTTGGGAGCTGCACTCCCACAGAAAAATACCTCGGTTAAAAACAATCACCTCAGAATTCACACAATGACCTCAAAAAAGATGGTGCGCAGTTATTATTGTCTAAATGTTGAGCAAATTGTTGATTCTTCCTGTGAGGTGTAAAGGTTCTAGAATTTCAGACTCAAATGCTTCCGTTTAGTTAGATAAACAACTTGGCAAAAAAGTCACAGATATTACTTGGATGAGTGACCTTACCAGGTCTTGAACCCAGGTCTAATGCGCAGGCTAATGTGTGGAAAACAGGATCTCTATTCATTATGACACTCTATATTTTATGACAGATGAAATAAATTTTAATATTACTATTATTATTATTATTATTTTATTGAAAAATTTAACCATTTGTTTTCTCAGTTTCAGGTAATCTGACATGTCATGTTTCAAAAAATTTAACTCTAATTCTGGGTGTTGTAATTTGAATTAAGTGTCATTTAAAAAAAGATGTGTTCTTTTTGAATCTGTAATTAAATAATTTTGACCTGGGTGCCAACTTTACTGGAAGATCTTACTACAAGACAGCACTTACGTATTGTAGAATCTGACATTATAACCATGACATAAGTATTTGAAGTGAAGCCATCAATGAAAGCAGCATAACTGGAATTCCTAACCTCCATACTCTGGAAAGATGCAGCCAATTTACTGAAAAGAAATCAATACAATTATGATAAGTCACATTATCTGATGGAATAAAGAATACTATGTAAGGTAAAGGTATAGGGGACGGCCTGTGTTTTCACAGGTCAGAGTGCCCATCTCTCTTACAAAGCGTTTGGGCCAGACTCCACAATTTGTTATATTTACGGTGAGGGGTTCGCCACACCTCCTTCCCTGCCAGTCTGCTACCTTCCCAGCATTGAAGATAGCCGGTACCAATTTGACACCTGGGTGGAGAGGAGCACATTAGGGTAAGTATCTTGCTCGTAGACCCTTCACACACAGCCCACCGGATTTGAACCCACAACTTTCAATGCCCGGTGATTAATAGTCGAGTACTTATCCGCTAGGCCACGCATGTCCCTGCTATTATGCGCCATTTTCAGCACAAAATGCTAATGAAAACATATTTCACGATGTCTCAAGATCGCATTCCAGTTCGCATGAATGTTTCATTGTTTTTGTCAGGTGATGATTTATTAAGTTTTGAAAAGTTTTGGACTTTGATGGTCGTATAAAGGCCTGATTTCTTTCCATAAAAGATCCAATATAATTTTATGTCATGTATGAATCAGATTAATAAATTTGCATTCCATTGTGCTCGTAAAATGCGACAAAATCAATGCACTTGCGGTAAACTTTGATTGATGTTCAAAACACTCAGCCCCTACAGGCCTCATGAATTGGATGCATCAAAATTGACTACGCATGAATTGATTTTGTCTCATTTCACTTGCGACATGAAATGCACATTTATTAACCTATAATCAATAGTATCAGAGCTACTGGAAAACAGTGCTTATACTTCTGCTTATATGAAAAAGTGATTCAAATATACTGTAAATGCACATATTTTCGCACTCAGTAATTTTTGGGCAAGTCTAATTTTGAGCTTTTTTGAATCATTTCGTGCGCTTTATATATACACAATATATACATACCACTTTTCGCGCTACATTTATTTTCACGCTAGGTGAGTTGAGCAAGAATTAATGTAGCGCGAAATAAACCACTTATGCTTCAGGGTGTTTAAATTCCGTCATAGGCCAAATACAAAGTTATTGCACAATGTAAACAAAAATGCAAGCAGGGAGTTGCATTTACAAACAATGGGGCCCTGCACTCTGAATTCTTTGTTTACACTGCCAAATAAAGTCTTTCTATTCATACTATAAGGATGCACCAGGATATGATATTTTGCACCCCCCCCCCCCCCTTTGGGGGCACTTAGTACAAAAGGGGTTTTGGGGACGTGCCGCAAATTCGGGTAGCAAAATCAGGCTCTCTGGTATTTCAATCGGTCCTTTTTCTTCGCAAAATGTGGTATTTTGATGGGTTCATTTTGCAGTATTTTCTAAAATTTGCACAAAATGGCCCAAATTTTGATGTTTCTTCTAAAACCTTACGATGTTTACCAAAATAGCCCGCAAAATAGTGCAAATTTGTGCAGAAAAAAGTGGTTTTTGAAAACTGGTATTTGGATTGGTGGCTTTCCAATTTTCCCAGAGGCACGTCCCTATCAAAACCAAATTTGAGTACCCCCCCCCCCGGGATTTTGCCTTGCAAGGTAAACCTACCTGCAGCTAAGCTTAAATTGCTTGATAATATTGCTGATCTTCTCAAACCTGTGCACATCTTTGTGTTGTTTCCTTTGACAGTGTGAAATTACCTGAAAAAAACAAACAGAGACATGGGTTAAATTTGGCTTCATCTAATTCTTGCTATATGTTGGGAACAAGAAAGATATATAAAAAATGAGAAATAGGACAATTGTGAGTCCAATTTTCACTGACCATGTTCTAGAAGTGACATTAGCACAAATCAAATCATTTTCTCTTGACTGGATTGTGCACTACGAAAAATGTTAAAGCAACTTGAACCTGAGAAGTATATGACCACCAATAAACTTCATAGCATAATTACTACAAAGCAAACCTAGCATTCCAAGTACTAACCACAACAATACTACAGTAAGAGAAAAGAAAACTTTTCATTCTGGGCGAGATAATATTTCACTATGCCTGAACATCAAATCAATCATATCGATCACCATGCCACATCCCAAGAGGAAAGTCCAATCAAACAACCGGGTGATATATGTTGATTAACACCAAATAGGCGGGCCTCTTCACATCGTGAATTGATACAGATAAGCGTGTGCGTAGCTAAACACAGCACAGCTGCAGGAGACACAGCGCACGTTGACCATGTGACTTGCACATCAGTATCTACGGCGCGCATGCAAGTGGGATATGTTTACTTGCAGATAATGGAAAACCTCATAATTCCCGCCTATTTAGTGTTGATCAAAGTATAGTTGTGTGCGAACTTTAACCTATGCGCATAAGACACTTCAGATTCAGATTCAAATTTATTTCAATATCAAAACAAATAATATACATAGTAAACATATAAGATAAAACACACTGATATTGAGGATATAATCGGAAGGCCAAGTAGTCCTGAAGTGATTATGCCCAATATAACAAAGTTACACAAAAAACAGTCTGCGAAAGAAAATGAAAATAACACAAGACAATGCCCCAAAACATAAGTTATAGTTCAAAAGTGATTTCAACGATTAAATGATCTTTTTACAAATACGTCCAAAATATCCAACAATAACTCGAGAGAAAGGTGGATTTTAATTTGTTTTTAAAAATTAATATTCTTTGATTGCTTAATTGTCTTTTCGAATTAGTTCCAAAGAGAAGGGCCACAATTTCTAATAGCTTGGTTTGAAAATTATTTCTTTGATTTGTTCATAATGTAATCCTGGGCATTTCTTGTTGCATATTTATGGTTTTCTGCATGCTTAATGAAATATGGCTTCAATAAAATTGGATCGGTAGTTCATCTGTATGATGCTTATTATACATAAAAGTGGCAAGATTTAGCTGATAGGTGTCAAAAAGGTTCTTAAATGTATAAAATAATTTTGCTTTGAAGTTTTACTTTGAAGTGAAAAGGGTTTTCTAGGCAAGAGTGGGCTGTTTCAGACTTTCAGACCAATTTTTCAAGGTTCAACATGCCATTTACATCACTTTTGAGTTGTTGGAAGCATCTCATCAAGAGAGTTCTTTGCAGTCCATGGCATCCCGGTTTCCTTGTCAAAAGCAATGATGATACACTTTTTTCTGTTTCACTAAACGTAGCCCGGGTTCAAGGTTAATTATTAATTCTTATTCAATTCACTCTCCATCGTTTTTGGTGCTGTCTTGAGTTTCATCAATATCCTAACAACCGAGTGTCAGTTTCAGATTAATTATACAAAACCTATTTTAGACATGTAAGAACAGTTTTAATTTATACATAAACAATCGCAGAGCTTAGTGATCACTGATTAATATCTTATCTTTATACGTGCATGTATGGTTTGAACGATACTCTGGTTTATGCGATGTACAGTTCCTTTCTTCAGGGTGGAAAACCACAATGTTTGTTTCAAGCAGCAATATGAACTATCCCAGTGTTCAGATCCTTGTCCAAATTTTTATTGTGTTGATAAACAGTAGAATACCAACAATACTGCTCTTCTTTATACTTGGAATTCTTGACGCAAGTTAAACTTTATGTTTAATAGATGATATCCAATACACAATGTCTACTTATTATCCATATTTCTGGTAAGAGACTGGAAAGAAAATAGAATCAATGTTCTGATTATATTTCCTGTTGTATATGAGACTGAGGAGTGTACCTCCTTTCTGTCCTCCTCACTGACCTTCCCCATGCTTCTGCTTTTCTGCCATCCGTCCTTTGTTGTCCTCCCAATGTTGCTATCCATCTGTGTGTAGTTGTTACTGCGGGTTTAGTATATGGAGCAGTACTAAATCACAATAATAAGTCATAATAATATAATGCTACACAACATAACGTTATCTTTCCGCATATAGAGCAACTCCTTGGATATCGCTTTATTTTACACTTTGTCGCGCTCTATTGAAAATACTGTAAGGATCCAAGAGAAAACAAACTCTGGATCCTGACACTGATTAGCTCAGAGTCTGTTGGAGGATTGAACAGAAGAACAACATTAGAACTACATTAACTTGATTCTATAAGTTCAAAATATGTCTCACCAAAAACGTAGCTCTTTCAAACAGTAGCACCTCATCAGCGTCAATGATATCAGCAAACTGCCTCAGATTGGATTCTAACTGCTGGACATTAGGGATAAGTAGATACACTATGGAGGACCACGCCTTGTACAAGGTCTCATCCCAGATGGACGTTCTGAAACAGGTGCAATCTAGGGGCTTGGATAATCTCTTCAAGTCATCTTCCCTCTCATGAAAAATCTGCAACAAAAAAGTTAAGATAAGATTCTTGGACATTGCATCATTTGATCAAGCTTATAGGCAAAAGCTTTGACCAGGGGTACTTAAATACTTTGGTAGGTGGGTACTTTAAAATCTCGATATAGTGCACCTCATGTTTTGCTCATAAACGTGTTCCTTACCACAATACCAACAGGTCTACATCACTAATCAGATGTTAACATGAAAGTTACATTCGTTATATATCAGACACAGGCAATCAATTTCATATCTTTTACACCATATAAAAAATATGGCACAAAATGGCAACTGGGAAAAGGGGCACTATATTGAAATTTTAAAGTATTCCTACATGTAGGGGCTTTGGTATTGATTTAAGAATAAAAATAAGATCTTTGGAACCGATTTTTGTCCAAATTATGGTCTCATTGTTTTTTCATCTCAATAAAATACTTTCATAAATTTTTCTGAAATTGATCAAAAGCAAGCTTCCAAAAATACCATTTGAACCACTATCATTGAACAAATAAACATGATGTAAAAAAAACAAGTAATTTTAAAATTGAGGTCATGGAAAGTGGAAGAGGAGACTTGAAAACAGGACCATATTTGCAGCATATAAACCTATAATAATGTGTCTTACCACTCTTCCACCAAGGCCCGAAGCCAGGATTTTTTCTAGGGGGGGTGGTGCGGATTTTCAAAAAGTGGACCTTTTGCAGGAAAAATTTTCATTTTGGTCAACCCTTAACTAATTTTAGTGGTCTTTGACAAAGTGACAAGCAAAAACAAAAAAAAAAGAAGATTTTCAGTAGTTTTCCAAGCATTTTGTGTAGTATTGTACTTATCTTATTAAGAAACGACCGACATTTACGTGTTTTGGTGCTTCAGGTGTTCTTTTTCTGGACATTTTGGGAATTTTTGTGGACCTTTTTTGTACATTGTTAAATTTGGGAGAGGGGGGGGGAGACGCCCCCTCTGCACCGCACCCCCTTGGCTACCGCCCCTGGAATCTGATTAGTT
>JXSR01S025348.1:6259-16572 GCA_000969725.1 Ophiothrix spiculata
AGGGAGGATAACTTACCTGTATTAACTGAGAACCAAGCTGTTCAGATAGCCTACAGCATTGTAGGAATGCTATTAACTGGTCTGATAGGGAGGATGACCCTGAAAGATGAACACAAAGTAAATTAGAAGGTAGTTCAAGCGGTATGTAAGGTATGCAAATTAAACCAATTTTAATTTTTTGCAAATTAGGTACAAAAAAAGAAACTAGTCTATTCCTATGACCCACGTGCATTCCTTTTTAATGGTCTTAAATCACACAAAGCTTTTCTTTCTCTTATATTTGTATACAAATAGAAGAATTGACAAAAATTACAAACCCGGATAGTGGGGAAAGAAATCTTCCCGCAAATTTTTTACTGGTATCATCGGACTACTGCGTGAAAACAAATGAACTTTAATTCAGATCCCCTTTGACTACTTAACTGGACTATAATTTTGCCAATATTTAATGTACACATTGGGAAAAGTGATGCATTGGGCAATCAGCTGGCAAAAACACAGAGCGTGTTATTTTTTCAAGAACTGTAAAACAAAAATAAAAAACACATTCCGTACTGCAATTTTCAGACCTGCTACAGGAAACAGACTTGTTTCTTTTTTGGCCTAATTTTCAGATTTTAAAGCTCAAATCACAGTTGCTCAATTTTTAGCCCACCCAGTTCAGTACCAAATATAAGTGTTGGACACATGATAGCTCATGATTTCCAAAAATAAAGAGGAAACAAATTTACCTTACAAAATAAATATACATACAAACACATCTCACACCCCTACATATGCAATACACTTTCTCAATTTATCCCAAGACAGGGGAATGAAAAAAATGTCTTGGAACTACAAAACAATGTGAATAGACAAAAGGGTAAAAGTGGAATATGCTTTTATATTGAATATTTTGAAGTGGAAATATTTGCAATACCTTTTTCAGTTGTTTCCTCTACTTGTGTCCAGAGTTCATCATCAGATAGATCACAGAGGTCAAACAAACAAGAAGGTACAACCTATAAAACAAAAAATGTCATGATATGAAATATTTTGTACAAGAATATTCAAGTTCTGATGGATGAAGACATGATCTTGTATAAATTTCTTTATATTTTTTGAAAACATTTTGTTCAATGATATAACATCCAATCTATTTTAGTATGCTCCCCTAATTTCACTCAAGCAGTGAGTATCAATGAACATGGTCTTACAAGGACCATATTTGTCACAAATTTAATTCCTTCAATATCTGCTGTGCTAATTTCAATGGCCACAAGATTTCTCCAAGCACATCGATCTTGGGCAATTGTGGCAATTTGGTCAGAGCACATTTCATGATCGTCATACCCCATCAGATGACTGATATAAGATAAGTAAGAGATACGAGGATGCCCAGGTCTCTTCTTGCCATGTGGTGGAATGTAGATAGCATAAAGTCTGACAGGCTCTTCCCCTGGAAGACGAAGGATGTGCCCCAGGAAACTCAGTTGTCACCTCCTCACGCAGTAGACAAGGGGCTAAGTGCTAGTCATTGAGTATACGCTGCTGTTGGATACACAATGTCATCGGCATCAATCTCATCCATATCTTGAGAAATCCCCCAGAATTCGCAACCGTATTAGAGAATTGTTATGCAGGTGAAATTAAAGAGCTTGACCTTAGTTGAAACAGGCAAGTTGGAATTTCTCCATATGCTGAAGCTTCCAGAAAGTTCCCCACGCCAAAGCCTTACGTCTTTTAAAGTCACATGTGGAAAATACCATTTGAGAACCAAGGTATTTAAAGTTGGACACATGCTTGATGACTTCAACATAGACTTGGTGAGGAGAGTAGTTTGCTGTCATATTCTGTCTTAGGTACACTAATAATAATAGTCTTTTGCTGCTGCTGCTGTTCTTGTCAGCTGAGCCTGTGCCAGCAGCATGCTAGATTCTAACAGAGCAATTTCATCAGCAAAATCCAAGTCATTTAGAACCTTCGCTGGGTATCTCTTGGAGCGACAAGGATGGGTGACAATTCCTGAATGCTAGATTAAGAATGCCTCATTAAGAATATCAAAACTAATATGTGTAGACAAGAAAGCAAATTTGTGACGAACAGCAAAATGATTGGTTAAAAGTAGTATCTAAACTTTGCCCTGATCGATTGATCCCAGATCGATCGATTGATTGCTCACAGTAAATCATAAATATCTTACCATTTTGTGTTCAGGCAGGCATTCTTGCAAAGATATCGTAAGTTGTAACTGCACAGTCCAATGAAGATCTGCTGATTTATTCATAAGCCACTTCAAACAATTGTTGAATTCCGTATCTGATGAAAGAAAGTTAATTTTATTCTGATCAGAATAAAATATATCTGGGTTTCTGCTATTAAGATATGTTATTCTTGCAATGTATTTACTTATGATTACAGTTATCCTGTTCATAGAGATTGTACAATTACTATTACTCAGTCCATCATTACACAAACTTTGGTTAGTGAAATCAAATTGCTGATAATGTTGATCAAATATTCGTTGTGGCACATCGAAAGATACATCATTGCTGCAAAGTCAATTTTGAAAAACGATCGGCTGACGTTGAAAATGACTGAAAAGGGAGGTAGGTTTATTGTTAGGTCTAGTAAAATTTGGGTTCCTTAAAATTTATATTTTTGAAATGTGAAAATTTTGAGATTTTATGATCATTTCTTGCTCAAAAGTATTTGTGGGTTAAAGGTAAAGGTGGTTTCAGACTAGCTGTCGTTGCGGCACACGACCAAACATCTGCAATTTATAGTTGTCGTACTGTAGCACGACATATTTGCATATGCCGCAATGGTCTGTCGCAAGAAAAGTTGAATTTATTCCAACTCAAAATATTGTGCTGTTGCGACCATCACGACAGGGTAATTAATAAATCGGCTTGTCGTACGGCAAGACGATGCGAGGTCGAGTTTGCGCACTTTAAATTTTTGCCTGTAGTATGGTCGCACGACAGCACGACAGGCTAGTCTGAAACCAGCTTAAAGGTTGAAGGTAATTAAAGGGGACGGCCTGTATTTACAAAGGTTGGAGTGCCCATTGCTCTTTTGAAGCGATTGGGTCAGACTCCACATTTGTTTTGTTATATTTGCAGTGAGGGGATCACCAAATCTCCTTCACCGCGAGTCTGTTACCTTCCCAGCACTGAAGAAAGTTGGTACCCACTTTACACCTAGGTGGAGAGAGAGGAGCACATGAGGTTAAGTATCTTGCTCAAGAACACCTAACACACTGTCCATTGGATTTGAACCCACGACACTCAATGCCAGTGATTGAGACCAGGGGTAGAAATTCGACGCGAATCCGCGAATCGATTCGCGTAAAGATTCTCGCAAATACGTGGCAGCGCGAATCATCATCTGATTCGCGTAAAAGTTGTAAGCTTAAGAATCATTCTTGGTTTTCATTTATATTGTCATGAACTTTTGTCTTTCATAAATATAAAGTAGTGTCATAGTACCACGTGATCATATCTGAGCAATAAAAACACTCAAATTCATGATTTAGTACCATAATGATGACGTCATATTAATCAATATTCATGTACCTACAATTCAGCTATGATTAATGATCGCGAACCCGGAAGTAAGTTTGCTGTAATTTACCGTGACTGACATTGAGACGTGAAATATTCTACTATAAAAAACATTGCACATGCAATAATCAATCAATGTTTCATTGCATAAAACAATAGAAAATGGTATTTGACATTAATAATAGTGCTTCTGGATAGTGATGGGTGTCCAATCATTACATTAAACTTCTCAATAAAATGCTGGCTGAGAGAGTGCAGAATTATGCAACCATGATGAATTAAAAATGATACAAATGGGCTACACACAGCACTAAATACTTTTCACCAATATTCTTGAGTGAAGGGTCACCTGACAACAGAAATAAGCTCAGCCTTATAGCTTGGTCACAATAATCGTACGATCAGCTTACGAGCAGTGTTTAGATCATCTAATAGGACCACGCAACGCCCTCGCTGCTCGCTCTACTCACTGCTCGTGGTCCTTTTAAATGGACTAAACACTGCTCGTAAGCTGCTCGTACGATTATTGTGACCAAGCTCTTAAATATGGCTCATTGTACATGTTTGTTTTTTATTATTTTGTTTCAAAAACCATGAATACAACATGGTCAAACATACTGACAATGACAAAAATTACAGTATTACAATTTACTTAGGTTTCCTTTGTTTACCATATGTGCAGTGTTATAAATATCTACGTTAATATCAAATTTGATTCACCTAAAATAATTTGCGAGAATCAACTTATACGCACTTTGGGTGAATCATGATTCGCGCAACATCCAACCTGCGTGAATCAAGTTTGATTCACGCAAACGAAGACGAATTTCTACCTCTGAAGACTCTGGGATTAGCAACGCTAGGCCACGTGTGTCTCTGGGGATCCCTGTCCCTGTGGGATAGTCACCAAAACACAAACACCACTTCTAGTTAGCTCAAACTTGGAACTGTTTTTTTTTTCTATACTTTGAACATTGAAAGATTACAATCTGTATAGCTTGTCTGCTAAATTTCATGGAAATCCCAAACAAAATATGCCAGCTGTGGACTTTTGAAGTGGTATTAGTGTTATTTCAATAATTCAACAGCATTGTTTAGGCTTTATTGAACATCCTGAATTTCAATTGTGGTTTACTTGGAAGTTATAGTTATAGTGTGATCTTGATATGTTTTTACGTCAAAAGTTTGAACCAAAACTGGGATTTACAAATATTTGGTCCTATTTTAAAGAGGAATAAACATGCTCTCCACCAATAACAATAACTCAATTTTGACTTTTGGTTAAAAGATGTACCTATCGATATGATGTGTGACAAATATTTTGATAAAATGTACTGGAATTAGGATTGATATTGAGCATGTAATACAGCCTTAGACCCATAGCCCCTATGATTTTATATCGCTTTTCCTGTAGGGCTCAATTATGGGCCATAATAAGCCAAATGGACCCATTTTTGACAATATTTCAAAAAGTAAGTAAAAAATCAATAATTTGATAAATGCGTTCCAAGACATGTATTTCTAGATTCTAAAAAGCCTAAGAGGTCCAACTTTATTTTTGCAAAATTTAGTTAGGTTGTTTACAAATATAATGGGCCAAGAACAACGGTTTTTGGACCTTTGGTCCAAAATCATACATTTTGGTCTACAACCGACCTAACCATCATCGTCAACATAAAAATCCACATCTGGAAACGTATACTTTTATACGGATTTATTTGAGTAACAAAGCATAATATATTTCTGAAAATGAGGGTTTAATTGTGTTCTTAAAGCAAACACTAACCTTCCTGATATGAAGCTGAATACATACAAACATCTTGACAAAGTCTTGTTAGTATTGCATTAACCAAATCCTTTCCATCTGGTGAAATATCGCTATCCCATAATGCTATACTATGATCTAATAGATCACAAAGACAAAGGATTATGGGAAAAGTTGATATCTCTGAAAACCATTCTGTAATTGGATCATCACTGAGTTGTGAATCAAAGCTGGAAAGAGAAGAAAATACTTTGAGCTGTTACTTTTAACAAAAGTATACTTTAGGTCCCATCCAAAATTTGACACTAATCCATGACCCGACCATGACTTACTAACCATGACCCGACCCCAACCCTAAACATACCCTAACCCTACCCCTAAATCCTAAAATTTGGATGGGACCCTAAGTATACTTGGTGCCTACTTTTAATTACGGGCTGGGATAAACAACTGAACTACCCATGTTTACAAACCTTTTTTTTTTTGCAAATTTGTGCGCCAATGTTGATTGGGAGAATTAAATGCATCTATTTTAAACAAAGAACAAATGCATCCTCATCAAGCTAAAGAAGGTTTGCTCACAATGCATTAACGCTGCAACCGAGTCCCGGGTTTTTCGAGTCCCGTTTTTGCTACGAGTCCCGGGTACCAAATTTACCTACTCGATACCTGAAAAAAAGTGTAATATTAACTGAACTCACGATCAGACCCAAGTATTGCTGACAATTTAATCACAAATATGAACATTTACTTATGTCAAACAATGTTGAACATTTCCTTTTTTATGTCAGATTTATTATGTTTATAATATAAACTCGCGAACATTTTGAAGAAAACCTTTTTCTGTACCGTACCGTACACTCCATCGCAGCTTTTTATCAATGAATGAAAGCCGCCGATTCTGCTGGTACTAAATTTCATCAGACATCATGCTTTAACCTAGATGCATGTAAATGAGCCTACTGCACTCCTGGCACAATAATAAACTATGACGTCATGAATCATTATGCGGTCTGAATCATTATTTTGAAGGGGTGCGTTTTTCATGTTGTAATTTGTCATACGATGTTTTAAATTGCTTTTTATGAAAGTTTCCCAAATAAAGTAAATAAAACTATTAAAGTGTGCTTCTATTTACAAACTGTTGATACATTTACTAAATAACTGGGTTGTCTTGTATTTTGCAGTAGCCTTTTACCCTTTGGAAACCCTAATATTTAGTCGATTGCGCATGTTGCTTTTCATGCTATTGACAGGTGTGACGATGTCCTGTTTTTGAAGCTTTTATACCAAAATTGAAAACTTATTTAGTTTTAAAGTGATACATGGTTTATTGGAGGATATGATTAAACTTTTATGGTGTGTTTATGCCCTGAGTTTGTTATTTATTTGATTGATTCAGCCGTTTTTTCAACCTAAAATGTGCCCCTATCTACATCTATATAATTACTTTGCAAAGTTGCCGAAGCAATATCACGCTAAGATGACTGGTGGCACCAGTTGAAACACACACACACACTTTTAAGAGTAAATACATAGTGCCAAGTGCAAATAATGATTTGCTCTACTTCCGCATTTCCGACTCATTTTAAAGTTTGGTTTTGAATACTAAAATAAGATTTGAGTCCCGGGTACCCGTTCGAAAATAAAAAACGAGTCCCGGGAGTGAAAAAACTCGAAATCTGCAGCCTTACAATGCATCCTTGTGATCAACAAGACAAGGTCATTGATATATTGCAGGAAATTTGTTCATGCCATATAAGATCAAGATTGCGCACTTGAAATTTTCATCGGCATGATTATCATGAGGCAGATATAACAGACCATTTCAAACCAATTTTAAACAGTTATGACCCATGTTGTCTTTATAAGGCCAAAAAAAATTGTTTGGTTGCCCTCCACCGACCGACCCTATTTTTCAACCCGACCCAAACTTTTTTTATTGAAATTTTTTTTTCTCAAAAAGATGCAAAACTTACGAAAACTACAAAGAAAAAATGATATATTTTTGCTTTTTTCAATATTCAACCCTAATGTTTAGGCTGTCCCAAATCACTACAAGAGGTATTTGATTGTTTTGATTTGGATGTCGCGGGGGAAGTTGTGAAGGCTTGAGCGGCCGATCGACCTAGCGGTCTGTGGAAGAGTATTGAAAAAATAAATTTAAAAAAATTAAAAAAAAAACCGACCGACCGACCCTCTTTGAAAAAAGCTGTGGATGGCAACCAAACAATTTTTTTTTTGCCTAATGAGACTATAGAAAAGAGCATCAGTTACATTTCTTGTCTAATCTAAAAGGAAGGAGGAACACCATTGCGGGTCTGTCGAAGGGATTTCCAATTATGAACAAAATCCCTTATCCATGTATTCTTTGAGATTGAGTGTAAAGGATGCTCTCTTAGTAAATAAAATAATATTTTGTTCACAATATCAATAAATGAGAACAACTCACCTATTAATACAAGTATTAAGTAGTTTCAAACTCAATTCTAGTCTTGAATTCGCTGCACTGTTGCCGTGGTTATCCATCCTGTCAAAATGTAGGTGTGGTAGTACGCATGACTCCATGAATACAGGATGAGGGAGCAGTGCTTGCTCTAGATAAGGACAGCTTGGGGATAATTGATATGGCTGAAAGATTAATAAGACATAATAAATCATTGTTTTTATAGCCTGATAGACATATTAACACATTGTGATTAACAGAGTAAACTCTCCGAGTTCTGAGTATATAATGTTTGGTTAACAGGCCCAGTCTCTGTGTGCAGACCAAGGAAGTTATAGGGGGGAACACGGATTCTCCACAATCTTGTGTCGCTCATGGAGCAGAGTTATTGTACCTCCGGATATATTCGGAATTTGACCCGATATCCAGGCAGATCGCGTAAATCTTCACCCGACGCATATACAGCGTGTGCATTTTGTTTCACGCGCAAACCGTGTCTGCGTTTCATGTAGCGTGCATTGCGACTTGCTCTCATTAAAGTACGCCAATTTTCCCGCTAATCCGTTGCGAAGACTCTCGAAGTGTTGCACGCGGAGCCGTAAAATGCCGAGGTACAATAACTCACCCTCCATGAGCGACAATCCAAGATGGCTGCCGTCCCATAGGATTTACACGTTGATGAAATCAAAATGGCGGAGAAACCCTGTTCCCCCTATAACTTCCTTGGTGCAGACCAAAATCAAAACTTTTACCATTTCAGACAAAACATCTAAAAGACAAACAATTAAAAACCATGAAGCATGAGAATTAGTCTATTTCTTATAATTAAATTTACATATCAATACCAAAACAAAGTTACAACCCGGGGTGGGGGGGGGGTACTATTCTTTGGTTTTGGTATGGGTGTGTCCCTTGGAAATTTGAGAAGTACCACCCATACAGATACCAATTTTCAATAAAAAGAGACTCATCCATATTCCAAATCGCCTTAATTTTAAGTAAATGTATCCAAAAATGTCCAGATTTGCGCCATTTTGGAATAAGTTTTTTAAAATTTTGAAAAATGACCCATCAAAATACCCTGATTTTGCTATCCTATCTTGGAGGGACATCCCTGTAATCACTTTTGTACTAAGTACCCCTCCCGGGGTTACAACAGCAGCAGGTCTGTTCATGTGGAAGAACAGAGGGATGCTTAAATTTTCCTCTGAACATGGACCCAGTATAAAGAAGAAATAAACAAACAAACAAAACTACATTGAAAAGACACAATAACCAGCCCACTACTCTGGGCCAGATTTCATTTTTAACTTTATTAGTTTTGAAAGAACCATCATCTATTTTCTACTGGCTTAGCCTGAGTACAACCCATTTGCTGAGTTTCTTCGCTTTGTTGCTTTGTCACTACAGGGTAAGGTCACAGGATGATGTTGGTCAAAGGAATGATTAGTGTGAAGGATTACAACTTGACAAATTCTATACAGGGGATTGCTACACCTCCTTTAACTCTTAGAGCGCCGATGGCAAAAATTTGGTGTATTCATTGATAGCTGCTTTTTGTTAAATTTGATTGTTTCCCTGAATGACACATCTTTCTGAAGATTTACTATTTGTATACATGATCTACTTGCAGAATTGAAAAGTTTATTTGTGAGAGGCAATAAAAGTTTTGAAAAATATGGATGTTTTTGTGATTGGTTATGCATTTAAACTTGACATTTCAAAAATGTTGCTATAAGGCAGCTATTAATGAAATCATACAATTGGTGCAATTGGCGCTTAAGGTGTTAAAGCAATCCTATAAATCAGCAGCTCATTTGGTTTCCCCCATTTCAAGACAGCAAAATTCCCCTGATTTTCCCTGACTTTTCCCTGATGAAGTCTCGAAATTCCATGATGATTACATCAACTGATTTGGTCTTGGTCTTGGATGATAAAAGTCTTGGTCTTGGAAGGCCTGGTCTCGATCTCCAATGTTGTTTTGATATGCAACATACAAAATAGAGAATCACTGACTACTTAGGATTTTTCGGGCCAATCGAAATTCCTTGAGTTTTGCCTGATTTGAGACATTTTTTATCAAATTCCCTGACTTTTCCCTGACTGGAAAAATATAAATATTTATCCCTGATTTCCCTGACGGGGCTGGGAACCCTGTCAGTATTAATTAATTTGACTTGCAGTGTCATATCTTTGAACCTGTTTACATTGACATCCATTTCAAGTTTGCATTAGCCTAACAGAATTTGAAATTTAAAACTTAACTGATTAAATGGCCCAAGCATAATTACCAGCATACCTGAATAAGCCATTAGACAAACTTTTTCTAACTAGAGATTATTACACCTCCTTTAAGGCTGGGGTAGACCTTTAACTAGCAAAAATGGTTTTTGTACTCTAACTCTCAAACTAATTGCATAGATAATATAAAAGTATACATTTTTAGAAGTGAATTTTTACCCTGCAGTGTCATATCTTTGAACCTGTTTACATTGACATCCATTTCAAGTTTGCATTAGCCTAACAGAATTTGAAATTTAAAACTTCACTGATTCAA
>JXSR01S025349.1:2497-23426 GCA_000969725.1 Ophiothrix spiculata
TTATGATCAAAACCTTCAGAAAAGTCAAAAATTTGAATTTTATTTTGTTTGTTGATTTTGGGTATGAGGCTATTCTCTAAACGTATTTATTGATATTTTATATCAAGAGAGAGCCAAAGATTTGTTGGTAAAACATTCCTTTCACATCATAGATTTCAGATAGATCAAAAGAAATTTTGAGTTTGCATTAGAACCCCTGAAAAGAACAATTTTAAAAATTCAACTATAATGGGCAGTATTCTGATATATAGGATTTGAATTTGACAATGAAATTTTGCATGCTGTCATTATTACCGCTAATACTTCAAATGATGCAAAAATCTCAAAATGTTTGGGGAAAAATGTGGGGATGATGTTGAACTTGTCTAATGCCCCTTTAACCATACACCCTAACCCATAGGGATTCTCAACTAACGGCGCACAGGCCAAATTTGGCGCTTCGACAAGTACTAAGGGGCGCACCATTTGATTTTCAGTGGGGGGCATGGAAGTTGGGGTCGAGTCAAGTTGGGTTTTTTAGCCGTCGAAGGCGGCGACATTTTTTTTTTTTCGCCGCCTTCGGCGGCAAAGTTTTTTTTTATGTTTTTCTTTAATTTGAAGTAGTTAGGTAAAGTTTTTTTTTTCTTATCTTTGGGTCATGATTTTTTTTTTTCGCCGCCTTTGGCGGCAAAGGGTTTTTTTTTCAAAAAACTTCCATGCCCCCTTCCCCCCTGAGAATCAAATGGTGCGCCCCTAATTGGCGCTTTGACACTCTAAAAACAAGGAAATACATTAGAAATACTCCCCATCGAGAAATAGTTTAGCGCTTTTCCCTTTAATTTTATCATTTTTGTGGTGCTTTGTAAGAACTAGTTAAGAACCCTTGCCCTAACCCTTAACTCAATTAGTAACAGCGCCTCAAATAAAGATCTGAAATCGCATATAACCGTTCATTAATTTGCATTGTTGGATCTCATCAAAGACTTTGAAAAGTTTGATATCATACTCCTTACTTCAAAATTATGTTCGATTTTGAGCACATACACGTGTATGTCCTGATATCAAAGCAAATTCATGTTTTGTCCAGATGTATTAATATACCATACTGATTCGATAGCTGCATGATAAGTTTACTCAAACTAACAACAGGACAGTAATCCCAGGACAGTAATTTATTCAAAATCAAATGAGTACAAACTTCAAAGTAAATTTATCGTCCCTATATTATCAATGTAGTCCTGTTATTTCACCCCTCTCACCCCCACACACACCCCTACACAGCCAGGAATTTGAAGGAGAGTGTGCTTTTAGCAACAATGAACCATTTGACTTTACGTTTGTTTGTTTTTTAGCAGCTTATTCTTCTTTTTCTCTAAATAACAGTGTAAATGGAGGGTTTATATCTGTCTTAATTACTAGAATTTATTTTTAAAGATAATTTTATATTATATACATCATTAGGAAGGTACCGTATATATCTTAATATTTTCAGCAAATGCAAAATTTGATTGCCATGGCACCAGACACTTCAATTAATAAAAAAAACACTATACCAATTTTGAACTTTTCACTTTTACAGATATTAAACAAGTACAATAATGCATGATCTTCATTTTAAGTGTATAGTTTAACAAAACAAGGTCTCTCAATTATTTGAAATGGTTATTTTATGTGATTTCACACTTGGTTGGTTGTTTTCATGAAACAAGTCAAAATAGTAAAAAGTGACAATGCTCAATTTGTTGATGTTCTTGGTTAGGTTATGACAGTAGCATAACTTTTTAAACACAGTTGCCTTGCCTGAGAAATACATCTAATCACATTTGAGAATGATGCGATGATGCTTTACATATTCTAGCTTAAAAATTAAAGTTAAATAAAAATAGCAGTACCTATATAAATACATGTGTCTCTTTTCTAAAAACTTCAGAGATCAATTAAAAATAATAATAAATTGCCAAACATTGGGTGTATAAATATTGGTAGAATAACTTTTTGATTTAAGATTCTAAAATATGAATTGGTCAAATAAAAAAAAACGGTTATGAGATTCATTAAAAATAGTTTTAACGAATGTTCAACTTTGAAGAAAATTGCTGAAATGTGACCCGTCATATCGAAAGGTACCTTAAGGTTGGCAAAATCAAAATTAATTTTTTGGTCTCATCTGAAAGCTGAGATTTTAAGCTTTAAAATGACACCTTGATTTTGGTTATTGGATGTTCGGTTGCGAAGTTACACCCAAATTGGTAAAAGGCATCGGGCTGATTCGGAAAACTATAGTTCTGTGAAAATCGAGTTTAAAATTTTTATACTTTGTAAATCTTGAATGGAGAGAGGATTTTTAGCTTGGTTTTTAATACATTTTTCTTATGTTTTGGATGTTGGAACCTGATTAATATGATAGAATACATGTCAATGATAAACTTTCTGATGAAATTAGAAATTCGACCTTGGACGTGATTATTTGACTATGCTTAGCTTCAATGGCCCGTATCTCGTAATGTACTATGCCGGTATTAAGGTACCTTTCGATATGACGATCCACAAATGGTTAAATAGACATATCGATTTTTTAGGAGCCATTTCTTATAGGTTATAATAAAATAATCATTCTTTTATTACGTGGAGTTCTTTATCCCATTGGAGAGAAGGTTATGCAATTAAGAAGAAATAGTCGAGGAGCCTAAAAATCAAATCAGCTTTTGTGTATCATCATGCAATAAATTTCAACTATCTTTATAATGATTGGGAAAAAAACCCTGTTAGGTGCTAAGATATACAGTTCCCATTATTTTATCATATTTATCATGTACTAAAGTTGTAATGCACATATTTCCATTGTCACAAATTAAAATGTAAGTGAGTTATGTATACAAAGCTCTTTTGGGCTTATACTTCTTTGCTTTTTCAAAAAATGAAATTATGCAAGTCATTCAACACAAAATGTGAAAATAAGCACATAAGCAGCCTGTAAAACACAGAACTGATGAATTTTGAATCAAAGCAAAATTGTCGAGTCATTCTGTAAGCAAGAAAAGTCCTTAAAAAGGACAGACTCGTGTGGCTTATCGCATTGGAAGTAATTAGTTCAATTAACGTACCTACTTCACTGCAAATAATTCAGAACAACATGCAATTGCACTGGATTCAACAAAATGAATGATTATTAGGAAAGCATCAAGGTTGCCATAGCTACAGCATTGTGGCATGAAATGGTTTTCAAAATTATAAAGAGTCAAAATAGATGATTTTATTTGGATGTAGCTTTAACTTTCATTTTTTTTAGGAAGTGTTTTCAAATTAAAGGGACTGGCCTAGATCCTGTCCACTGATTTTCTGACTATATATTTTTTTCACATGTATGGATAGTACATGATTATACTAACATATCCTACCAGTAGTTTCCGCTGAATTTGTGTAACAGAGGAAAAAAATGAAATGATTTACCAGCTGTATTTTTTGTCGCTGGCGACAAAAAATGGTTGAAAAAGTGTTTCTACTTTCAAATCTTAAAAAGATCTTGTTTCTACACCTGTGATGGGTAAACAAAATTATTTTTGATAAAATTGTTTCTCTTTTGATATGTATTAACTTATCTCCAAGAGCTTCATTTGATCTTTTATCTGGTAAATCCAGACCGAGGTAAAAATTTAGGATTTAGAAAACACTGGATAGTCACACCACCATCACATATAGATATATTGCAAATCAATTCGCTGTCAATTTGAGCCATTTCTGTGTACATTTTTGGATTTTAATACACTTTTAAGCTTTATTTAAAGCATTTCCATAAGTTTTTAATTCTTAGAAGTGGAATCTAGGCTAGTCCCTTTAAATATAGTTGTGTGCTGTAATGTTTAATTGTACTCTCCCAGTAATGTCCATATGTGCATTTTGAATATACAGATTAGTATGACCAAAAGGTCAAATTTATTGACTTCAAAAAACCAAACATACAGGTTATAGTCCAACGAGTTAGCACACATACACACAAAAAAAAAAAACAAAAAAAACAAAAAAAAAAACAAATAAGATTTATACAGGTATAAGGCTACCATGGGGTTTGGGGTTTATATATGAAATAGTATTCAGTAGAATGTTACTTAACTTTTCTTCCAAGAAAGTTTCTGAAGTCAAAAATTTTGTCAAATAAAATTATTTCATGGGATGTCTGGCGTGTACATAGAGATATTAGCTTAAAGTGCAACAAATGTGAATCTTGTGTAGACCTCGTAGATTGCAGGGGAGACACCGGACTTTGTATGTAAACCGGTAATGGTCCGGCATCGTGACCATCAGCCATGGAGCTCAAATTGGGGTATTTGGGTCCACTCAGTTTGCGCCAAAATCAACTCCGAGTGCCAATCCGGTTTATGCGCAAATAAATTATAATACTTACGCGAATGATACACCTAGATGCACGCATAGAGTTGATTTTCACACATTATGACAAGATGCAATGTATCATCGGCAAAAATCTGAATATCCCCAATTTTGTCTCCATGCTGAAACAAATATAGCTGCGAGCCTGATATCTCCCCTGTAAATCTATGGTAGGCCTACATTTTCAGGAAATTAATGAAGCATCCAGTGGCATCTCAATCTGCAATAACCTGTCAGTTTAAGACTGCTGTCCACTCGTCAATTTCAGAAAAGTGTTTGCTCTGTAACAGGAATGTTCATGGTTGTTTTCTGAAATTTTTCAATTTTAATCTTTTGGAAATATTGTCTAAGATAAGTCATAAATTAAGATTTTGGTAAATATTGCCCTTTGTGTCATATTTTTGATAATCAACAATCATGCAATAGTTGAAAAATTTTGAAAAAGAATTAAAACTTAATTTGAAAAACAACCTTGGGTATTTGTTTCTAGACTCTGAAAAGTTATAGTTTAAATTTTAATTAAAAAATAATTAAGGCATTCCAGAAATTTGTGTCACCAAAAATACGCATTTTGGCCCTGGTCCAAAATCACAGGTTTTGGTCAAGAATGTTATTTTAGAAATGGATTATTTTTCATGGGTTTAAATTTGAAGAAACTGATCAAGTTTATATAGGGCAAATATATATAATTTCCAAAAAGAAGGGTTGACCAGCAACCTTAAAGATCAACAGATTTTGCCTTAAATGCTGATTCCTCAACCCTCTCATTTTACCTTATAACAGTCAAGACCTTTTTATTATTCATATCTTCTGTAATGGTTCTCCCATAATTGAGTTTCTTATATAACATTGAAAGTTTCAAGGAAATATCCTTGATTGAGTATATATTCCTGACCTTGAAATAAAAAAGAGAGACTCATAAAAGGGTTGTTTTCAGGGTTAATTTTGATTTCATTTGTTGACTTACCATACTTAACTTATAAATTTACTGTAAGTGCCTTTAGTTAAAAACTTAAAACAAGACTTTTCAAGTGTGTAATACATTGGACAAAGTTAACTTGTTTTTGTCATATCTGCAATGGCATATCCATTAAAGATGTTTTCACATCAGAATGATAATCTATTATAGATGTGCTAAGAAGAGAATTTGAAATAGACACATGTTTCGGACTTAGGCTATCAATATAAAATGTTTAGGTAGATAGCTCAAGCCCCACAATGTAGTTCTTAAACTAAATTTAGGCTAGTTAAATTTAAAACAATTGAAACTACTTGAGTTAAATATTAAGTTTACTCTCATTTCAAAGAGAAATTTTGAACCTATCAATTGAACTGAGGAATATGTTGGCCAAGTAAAGATGGGAGGCTGCGGGATTGTTGTACATTTTGATATCTCCATAAATTTTCCATTTGACCATATGTAATGAGATCTCATCAAGATATTTGCTACTCTTAATGAATCCAATATTGTTAGACTTAAATCTTTAGGCGTTAATCTTCCAAGATGTTGTTGATTTTAACCCCTTGAATATTTTCCATTAACCTGCTCGATTTGTTCTTCTTTTTGTATCCAACCTGTAGGAGCCTTATCACCAGAATACAATCCTGACAGGGATAATCCTGCCAGTCTCTGTCAACTGTGCCGCAATAACTGTGAACGTAATAGTCATGAGCAATATTACAACTATGCAGGAGCTTTCAGGTATGTTAGTCTGATTGTGTCTAAGGGTGTGCTTATATGAGCATTTAGTCACGACTATATTAACTGCCTGTGAGCCACTCAAGGGCTGATTTCAAGTGTGGATGCACACCACTGTTTAATCACCATTAAATAGTGTTCATTTATAGCCAAATACACATTATTGATGGCGCTATTTATATAAATGAAGTTTCCAAGTTTTAAGAATCTATGAGCTTTAGTTTTGACATTTGAGAGAAGGATAAGGTAAATGTACCAAAAATAAATTTTATGCATGTTAAATTCACTAACGAGAGAGTTTCCTCAGCTTGTACTTGTAAGATTCTAATATTTCGATTCCCATATCCAGTCCATACATACTATATTTCACCATTTATCATATGTGATGACTCACCCCGAAAAGGGGGACTTTGCGACAGAACACTTTTCGAGAAATTGGCGAAAATAGGCAGCAAAAAATAAAGAAAATAATAAGAATATCAGGCAGATTTTCTGTTGTAAAATTTAATCACCTTGGATCAATTTTGACACATTTTGTCATTTGAAAGCTTAGAAAATGCTATAAAAGATGAAATGATAAAATCAAAATTGATATCATCTGCAAAGTCCCCCCTTTCGGGGTGAACCATAACATATTCTAACAGGGGTTAGTGTTGTAAAATTTAAGGCCAATCACCGTTTGTCCCCATTTGTTCTAAACCTTGCATGTTACGTGAGGTCGATCATCTACATTTCATGCTTCCTGCAGGATATTGCACTTTTCCGATTGCCAATTGTGTCTGCTTTCTGTTGTGCAATACTTTCTTATCACGATGTCTTAGTTTGTTTTGAGTCATGTAAGGAAGTTGTTGAAATATCTGTATGTGACTTTTGAAGTCGGTGGTTAAAGTAAAACATGGATAAATTACATTTCCCACAAGCCATGTACAGTAGAAACTCATTATAACGAAGTTGCTGGGGACAGACAAATTACTTCTTTATATCCAAAATTTTGTTATATCAGGGTATTAACACAAAGCAAAAGAAATTAGTAAAATGGTACAAAAAAATCACTACTTTATAACAGGGCTTTTCTTATATCAGATTTCGTTATAATGAGTTTCTACTGTATATCAACTTTTAGAAATGCATAAATTGCATGTCCCACTCATAAATCAACTCAACTAACTGCATGACCTGATAGCACAGAACATGCTGATGGTGGTTAAGTAGCAGGGTTTTTTCCCATTGGATTACATATTTGAAAAAATGTATTCCTTGTCCAAGTGCACCTTCAGAACTATAAAAGACAACTTACTCAAATGTATTACACCTATTCCGAATTAAGGTCGGCATTGTTTATAAATAGATGTTTTGAGCCACCAAATGCGAATGTAAGTTTCTTAAACAAGACAACCCATTTCAATTGATTTCTTAATTGGATGCCCTCTATGGGACTGTTGTGCAGATTTTTCAAAATAGTTTTTGTTGTTGTTGGAAGCGGGTTAGCACAGCAGTACTTCCCTTGCATTGCACCAATGAGTCCCGGGTTCGATTCCCAGTCCCGGCGCTGTATGTGCATTTGGTTTTCAGTCCATGCTAGCTTCTGCAGCTAGGTTCATCTCCGGCTACTCCAGGCTTCCTCCTGCATCCAAAACCGATTAAAGGACCCCAATAGAAATTATAAGCTTCATCAGAGGCTTTCTTGGGTTATCCTTGACGATTAGCCTAAAGAATTTTTACTTTATTTCTTTCTTATCATAATTTCCAGATAGCTCCCCTAATTGCTCCCCTAAGAACTTCAGGAATGAATTAAATAAATTGCAGGTGATTTATAGTGCACTACGCAGCTCCCCTGACTTGTAATTCCATGCAGCCTCAGCACACAATACGGAGCATATATAATTTGTTCTAATCATAGGGTTAAATCACTACCTGGACTCCCTGGGGCCAAAGGGCTAAGAAAGATCTTGGACCCCAATGGAAATAAGTTTTATTTGGCCTTTCTTGGGTTATCCTTGGCGATTAGCCAAAAGAATTCTTTCTTTCTTTCTTTGTATTTTTGGAGATAATCCATAAGAGAGGTAATATTGTATTGCCATTTTTATTACAGGTGTTTGGCAGAGGATGCTGGTGATGTTGCCTTCATTAAACCACAGACAGTACTTGAGAACACTGATAATAATAACCAGGATGTATGGGCTTTGACTCTGGCCTCGACTGATTTTGAATTGCTGTGCAAGGACGGTACACGCAAGGCCATTACTGATGCTGCCACGTGTAATCTGGCACAGGTATGTCTCCCTCCTGCATTGTTTCAATGGCGTAAGTTTTAAGGTTAACTACTTCACTGCAGGGCTTGTTAAATTAACAGATTGGTTGATGTGTGTGAAGCCTGTAACATAAGTTTAAAAATGTTGATCCTTTATTTTCAAAAGCAGAGATTTTGCAGAAGAGATTTTGTTACATCGTTTATTCTCATTCTTAGTCACAAATTTGAGTGATTTGTAAACCACGAATGATGCAATTTACTGCCGAAAAAAACTATATACATCATGATTGGAAAAATGTACACCCCCTATTAAACATGAAATATTCCAAATCCAGTAAGGCTTTCACATCTGATATGCGCATATATCTACATCACGCCATGATTTTCAATGCTTGGCTCCACTGCGTGTGACGCTGAACGCAATGTTTTGTATTGTCTCATAATGGATATCCAAAATTCCTTATTAGTAAAATCACACTCAGTGCCTAAGAATTTAAAGTAGTTTAAACCCTCGCCATTCTTTAGGCAAGAAGCTATATTTTGCCATTACTATTGACAAATCTGATTTTGCTCAATCCTACTCCTCAATATCAGCTATTAGTATTACTTAGAGGCGGAGTTTCCTCTAAACTTTAATTAATTTTAACAAAGTAGAAGAGTTTCTTGTGCCAAGATCCCAAAAAAAACAGGATAAAGCATCTTTCTCATACATTTTCATGAACCTGATGCCCCTATTCTCCTGGGCTAAATGCATGTCATACGGCCTTTTGGGAACACTGCATGCTGAGAGCCATTTACATGATGCAACCCTAGTTGGTGCACAATTAGGCCAAAAAAAAATAATTGTTTGATTGGCGTAACATAGAAAATAAAATAGGGTAGGTAGGTCGGATTTTTTTTTTTTTAATATTTTTTTTTTATTTTCAAAGTCTATGTTTCACATACAAGAACACAATATATATGGCACATATACAAAAACATCTTCACTTTTTCTGTAACACATCTTTTATTTGTCATTTTGAATATCCTACAAGCCATATCTTGGGCTCCCATGAATCGATTCCCATTAAATTTGGGATTTGGAGGTTTTTTACCATGCTCAAAAAAAAAAAATATCTAGGGTCGGTGGTAAAATTAGGGTAGGTCGGGTTACGCCAATCAAACAATTTTTTTTTTTAGGCCTTAGAGTAATTGTCAAGTAAAAGTCGGTTTGAACCATGATACAATTCCAATTTATTGCATTCATGACGGAATTGACTTTGAAAGGGATAGCCTATCCCCCACTAATTGCAGACATTGAGGTTAAAGAATATTTGAAATTGGATTTGTCTATATATGTTACAATTACAGTTACATTCTAACAAGTTTACATCATACCAAATTTTATTGTCTTCAGCATCTACTACTGCAGGGATGCAACTTTTCAGGAAATGTCCTGAATTCAGGAAATTTACTCAAAATATTTGTATTTTCATGAAATTAAACCAAGTACAAGAGAATAGGAAACTGCCCTGTTTGAATGGCATTTTTACACATTTCAGGATATTTGATTGTTCACTTGTTACATCTCTATACTAGACTTGAGCAGAATTTTGCTGGCATGAAACAGGCTGGGAAACGGGCATAATCGTTTAATGTTGATGACATTGTTGTATTATTCCTAAATTGAACAAAGAGAAACTTAAAACTATACGCATAATATAAACAAAAATCCAGGGTAGGATTGCATTAACAAACAATGGGGCCCTGACACTCTGGATTTCTTTTTACACTCTCCAATAAATTTAAATTTGATGATTAAAACTTCTACTGCACTCACCAGAATTATTTGTCCCAGATAATATCAAGACCAAACTGATCCCTTCATCAGTGGGTGAATGTTGTAAGGTGCAATTTATAATTGTTTATTGAGATCTACAAATAAAAACACCGTTTCTGGAACAACATCTCGAAACACTGGATTTCAGAACCTCACAACATCCACCCACTGATGAATTGACTAGTTTGGAATTGAAATTATCTGGGAAAAATAATTCCGGTGAGTGCAGTTTGATGGTGAGTGCAGTAGAACTTATAATCATCAAATGTATGTTTTCAACCTGCACGTATGAACTTAATATTTGTGTCCAATGAATTATTGTTTTGCCTATTCTTAATCTGCAATGCCCCTACCGTTTGACTCTCTTTGCAGGTTCCACCTCATGGTCTGATGACTGGTGGTACAAAGACTTCCACTGAGATGTCAGCCTTCCAGAATCTTCTTCAACAAGCACAGGTAAATATTACACTGGTACCAGGGTACCCTTTGATATTGCCACTGCATTAAGACTGCCAACTATCAAAGGTAACGTCTGATAGTCAAAATTTTGACCAGTAGAATTACACACCTTGAATTCTCACTCGCCCTATCTAGCTACACATACTAGTTTGGAATTGAAATTATCTGGGCTATTGTCTGAGTTATAACTCAAAAGGCTTCTAGATAATTTCCTTATCGTTTGTGAGTGGAAGGTTTTGGTGAAGAGGTTGACAAAATGGTAATGTTTACATGCGCGACCTCTGCATGATGCACAGCGTTTAACTACACGTGACAAATTCACGCAATCACCATTGCATCACGCACGTTATGTATTTGACGCTCAAAACAAATGCTTTTACACGGGCCAATCAAGTGCTTAATTGATTAGTGGTTACTGGCGTCTTATCTTACAAAAATAAATATCACGCAGTGACAAAGGTACAAAACTACAACAAGTATAAAAGCAGATTAAAGTTTCTGTCATGCTGCCATTGTCAGTGTAAAGGGTTATACTTCTTTGTGATGTTTGATTTTTGTACTGTGCAGGATGTATTTGGGGATGACAATAACTCAGAAGGCTTCCAGTTGTTCGAATCACACCAATATACGGGTGGAAAAGATCTACTTTTTAAGGACTCCACGATCCGTTTGGATAATGTTAATCAGAAGTATGACCAGTTCCTTGGAAATAGCTATGTTGAATCCATTGAAGGTATATATTAACCATTTGTGTCCCGCCGCGGCAAAAGGGTGCAGTTGTCGGCTCCTACATGTTGCTCATTGTAGCATATCTGATGCATACAAATTGCATACATCAGATATGCTACAAGGAGCAACATGTACGAGCTGACAACTGCACCCTTGTGCCGCGGCGGTCCACATTTATTGATTTATTTTTTCATCAATATATTGAAGGAGTTCTTATTAAATTTCACTTTGACCGAAACGTTTCAAAAGATTTGTTGACACATGAGACAAATGTCACTTCAATGCCATATGTATTAAGTATAGGGACTTTGTCTTCTGTAAATGAGAATGGAAATCAATGTACAAAATGTTAATGGTCTCACGTATTGTCGAGATACCATAACAAAAACTGCGGCTGCTAATTGTAGACCTGGTTGAAATCTAGTTGTCAAGAACAGTGTACTGCTAAGGTGTAATGGCGCACCATTGGCGTAAGAGCCAGAAAAGTTGGAGCAGCAAGTTTCTGAAAATGTGTAAAAAAAGGTTCTTTACCTTACTTTTCTTGGCCAATTTTCAACCTCAGCTCATGATTTTGGCGCAAGCACCACTTAAACTTAGTCAAAATTGCTCAAATTGGCACAAGCTCAAAAACTTTAGCAGGAACACTGGTCAAGACCCATAAGATTAGAAAAACAATCTTACTCAGTGTTGGTTGTCTACAATTATTCCAAATAGCTTCTATTCATATGCTTTAACTGTGACTAAGAAAAAAAAATTGTCTAGACAACCAATCATTGCATCTAGTCCAAAAAAAACCATTGGAGCAGATATTGAAGTTGTTGAAATAGTCTCTAATAACTTACATTAATTTGGTTCATTATCATCATTAATTATCATTCTCATTATTCATGAGATGAAACTGTTGCAATAGTTATATTCAATTTTTGGATGTACTGTTTGGGCCTCATATGTCAGTCTCCTGCATCAGAATTTGAAAATGTTGACAGGTATGTTGTGTTGGAGATCAATGTTTTGAAAATTTTCAAATAGACATACTTTTTTACATGTGTATTTTGTTAATAATTTTACTCACATCTTACAGGTCTCAACAAGTGTCCAGACAACACACTTCGTTGGTGCGTTATCTCACAGCTGGAATTATACAAGTGCCGTAACATGTCCGCTGCTTTCAAGGCCCAAAGTTTAACGCCGGAAATCTCCTGCTACCGTGATGTAGACCATGATGCATGCATGAAGAGTATCAATGGTAAGCTGGAGCTGAAATCGGCCAATCGAGCCGTTCTTAAATCGACCCGATTATGGCAAGATCGGCGATGAATCTGGATCATCAAAATCACACACTTTAAAAAATATCTTCTGAAATTCCTGCAAATTCCTGAATGGCACCACATACAATATAAAAACATCGTGAGTAGCCAGAGCCGGAGTCAATCGAGCAAGGTTTCAGTCCGCAGGACAACGTGTTAGGTGTTTTAGCAAGAAGGCACAAATTGCTATATTGACCCATTGGGCACTGGATAACATTAAACATAGACCCTGTACAAATGATGGCTTGTGTGTGGTGTAATATGATTATTTTTCAAGGATTGAATCCAGAGTTAATTTCACTTGTTGGCGAACTTGATACCTTCTGATTACAAATCGAACATACTTAGTTGATGTTCCAAAGTTATCAGAAAAAGGGTTTATTTAATTCATGTGCAGGCATGGCGAATTAATGGGTAGAAGTTTTTCTTCCTAAAATGTTTTGTCATTGTTATTATTGTTAAATTTTAATACTGTGACTTAGGAGGTTGAAAACTACTCCATTACAATGAAAGGGTGCTAATCGAACTCTGCACTGTATAAAAAAAACTCTTCTAATTTTGTCGCATCTATGGTGTATTTGGTTATTTTCATTATGTTGATTTTGAGATTCCTGAGACTGTTATGGAATGATTTACACAGATTACATGTAAAAAAAAATTTCAGGTTACGTTTCACTCAAGCCACAATGAAAGGGTACAGAATGAGTTGGAGTTGATTAAAATTTTGCAAGGATGAATACATAGGAGGATCTTATTGTAGGCCTATCGTATTGGTATCATTTTTTGGTACTTGGAGATTGTAACCAACACGTAAATGTCAAGGAACTTTTGACCAAGATGCATCCTTCACATTGATATTTATTGTGTTAATTGCTTCCTTAAACATATGGAAACTAAATTAAGTATCTATTGAGTGCTAATACAATGCTTGTTGTGGCTTAACCAATTTTTAGATGCTTTTTGAACAGCATACCAGCTGTAACAAAAAAGTAAAGGGAGCACCATGAATATTTCCAAGGTGTTTTCACTCTTGTTCTAATTAGCCAACAAACAAAAAAATGAGGTTAAACAGCTTCTGCTTCAGGAGAATTACATCACCCTACACATTCAAAGATAGAATTCGTAGAATATTTTGGTAAACAGGTTTTACAGATTTAACCCAATAAGGCCAAAGAAGTTTGTCTCAGGTTGCTTAAGTTCAAAACCCAAAGCGCTATGCGATTTAAGAAAAAAAAATCTTTACTTTTTTGGGCAATGCGAATGCGTTTTTTTTTTTTTTTTTTTTTTAATTTCTAAATGTGACACCACAACAGCACAATGGGCAAAATAAATAGATAAAATGACCTAATATTTATGTACTAAAATCAATTTCTTCCCCCTGTTTTTCAGGTTCACAAGTCCAAGATTTCTTGCAATACCTATGAAAATGTTGCTTGCTCAAGTACGAGCTGTATTTTACAGCTGTATTTATTCAACAAAAATTCTTTTAAAAAAGACAACGGCATTCATTTTATGTATTTAAAAAAAATCTGGTCAGATATTTAGCTGTAGTGTATATACTGTATACATGGTATATTTCGCGCTACATTAATTCACCCAGCGGGAAAATAAATGTATATATCACTGCACAGTAAAGTGCACGAAAAGATTCAAAATTAGCCTTGCACGAATATATTGGCGATTACAGTATAATGAGGTATATATGTTGCCTTAAGCCCATGATATACTAGCAAGATGCAGCTAGTGTCTGGTTTGAATTTAGGCGCTAACCAGACGCTAGCAAGTTAAAATATTTTCAACTTCAGCGTCTTTGTTAGCTGCATCTTGTAAGTATATAATTGGCATTAGTATGGTACATCATTTGCATTCAGGGGTTAAATGTTGTCTTGGTCAACTGACTTTTAAAGGTAAAATTTAAGGTGTCTGATCCATGGTAGATCACAGGGACCTGACACATTACTTGATAGGCCTCTTCAGCAAGAGAGTGGCATTCCAAAGTTTCCTGGTGTTGATTTCACTAACATTTACAATGCATCGTAGCTACGAATGGTTTAGCTCGTAAATACAAGTAGATATCACAAAGTCATGAATACCCTTCGTAAGTGTTCACCTCGTCATAAGGTATATGAATTATGCATTAGAAAAACGTTGCGTGGGCTGTTTGGTCAAGAGGTAGTCGTAGCTAACGATAGGTTTTGGTCTAACGATGGGTTAATGATGCATTTTAACGTTAGCGAAATCGACCTTGGTGTTACATAGCAGTCAGTGTTTCAAAGAAATGCCTTATTCTTGACTGCATTGTAGGGGAGGCATTCATCAATTGTAGAATCATACAACTAGATTAATGCTGGATTTTAATTTAACTCTTGTTGCTTTGTAGTTTTGCCAAATGCTACATTTCAAGCATTATTGAAACTTTCAGTTTCCGTTATGACAAAGCAAAGCAATTAAACAACATGATTTTTCAAAGCCACAAAACAACAAAATTATTGTTGTAATTACCAAGCAGGCAATTGTAGAACTAAAAAGATGGCAAAAATAAAAATGACAAAAACTGCAATAGAGCAAGAGGGTAATAAATACCAAGAGTGAAAAAAAGTCTTGAGCAAAGTCTGATTGTGTCTTGTTGCAGATGGTGAGGCCGATATTGTAGCTCTAGATGGAGGCGACATCTACCATGCTGGCATACAGTACGACCTGCGACCACTCTTAGCTGAGATTTATGAAGAATCGGATGATGCTACATACTGGGGTGTTGCCGTGGTGAAATCCTCATCGACATTCACCATTAATGACCTCAAGGGTGAGTTGATCTGGGCAGCCATATCCAACATGTGTCATGGACATGGTTGTTTATCAAAACAAAGATTTAATCATTAAACTCATTTTATGATGCAGAAGGGAGGTATTAATATGCACTTCAAAATTCAGATTATGTGGTATCTCAGTGAAATACATGTGAAGGTCGTAATTTGCTGAAATTGATTTTTTGACAGATTCACAATCTTTGCGCTCACATCAAAACACCAGCAAAGTTTCATTTCAAGAAAATGATCGGAAATATGAAATGTTATCTGTATATTTTGAGAACAATCAGCAGAAAATATATAGGGCTTACTGATCTTTGAATGCGTTTATTTCAATTATACAGTTTACTCCCTGACAACCTTTGACGGACTATAACTTGACTTCTGTAAACCATGGGAAGTTCATTGGGGTTTCACTTTAATCCTTACAACATGGTCTTAGTAATATGGAAAGCACAATATTCATGGGATGAACAGGGAGGAAAGCAACTACAAAATAATAATAACAACAACAACAGAAAATTTAGGATTATTTGATTAAACCTCCTGGCATGAAAGCTTGTCCACTTTACTCGTTTGTAAGTTTGAAAAATGGTGAAAAGGCACAAAGAAAACATTCTTTTTTTTTTAGCAAGGTGCTTCATTTGGTAACATTTTTGGTAGATTAATGAGTCACAGGAAGTGCTTGTGAAATGTTTAGGGCTCAATTCTCAGGCAGACAGGATATCTATTCCACTTGTTTCCTCGTTTATCATCATGCTTAATAATGTTGAATCTGTTATGAAAATATTTGAAGTCATTCTTAAGCTGGTTTCAAAGCGTCTGTCATGGTGGTCGTACGACCAGTGTGACGTCAAAAAAAGTGTGCAAACTCGACCTTGTCGCACCAGTAATTTTTGTGCGGCAAGACGATATATCGATTACCCTGTCATTATGGTCGCAATAACACCATATTTTGAGTTGGAATAAATTCAACTTTTCTTGTGACAGACCATTGCAGCAGTATGCAAATGTGTCTTGCTACATTACGACAACTTAAAATTGCAAATGCTTGGTCATCTGCCGCAACGACAGCTACTCTGAAACCACCTTTGTAAACCCAGCGTGTTTTTCCCCCTCTCCAGGCAAGAAGTCCTGCCATACAGGTATCATGAAGAGCAGTGGTTGGGTGGTACCAGTTGGCCATTTGATTGACAGAGGTGACATCAAGGTTTCGGGCTGTGACATTCCTGCTGCTGTTGGTAAGTAGCATCGAATTATGATAACGTAAGTCAGCATGAATTCACAAGCCCGTTTCTGCTATAGGTTGTACCAGTAACCAGTGTTCCCCCCAAGGTTTTTGAGCTAGTGCCAATTTTTTTTAAAGAAATTGAAGAGGTGCTTGCTAGGCCTAGTGCTTGATGCCAAAATCATCAGCTGAATTTCAACTGTCGTGCTAGTTAAGCGCTATAACTTACTATGCCCAAGTTGGCGGAAAAATATAAGATGTTTATTGCGTTGTAGTCAAGTTATTTTAGTGTGTGTTGGGTCACTACCCATTTGCGCAGCATCTGTCCCATTGTTGCATAATTTCCAAACTTAAATGAATAATTGATAATAATGAAATGCTGGGAGATCAAGATTTGTGTAACTTTTGGTTCCTATTTTCCCCATAAATTTCTTGTTTTTTCCGCCTTTTTGCTACTTTTTCCGAAAAATGTGTTAAGTTTTTGCGTCTTTAAATGATTTATAGAGCAAGTTCTTAAAAATCGAGGACTGCTACAAGACATTTGATTGCACAAATGTATCTTTTTGTAATACAGATATTGCATGCTTTAAACCAATTATATCAGTTGGTCGGAACTCACAATTCGGATACGTATCCGAATTAGGATACTCCGCATCACAATTCTGATACCCGTATCCGAATTTGGATTAAAAATTGCTGAAACGGGATATCAGCTGAAATAAATATTGAGCTTCGCCGCGCACCATACCGGTGTGTATAAAAGTCAATAACATATTATCATCATTTGTCATCTAAATTCTAACAAAGTATTGGCCAAATTATTTTGCCTTCTGTGATAAGAAGCTATCAGGACATGTTTCGAAGCTGATGAAAATGACATTTCCACAGATTCATTTATCATAAATGCAAGAAAGATGTTCTACATGTACTCGCCAGCTTGCGCTATCAATTTGTTTCCTGCGCCACGACAGGAGTATCAGAATTCAGATACTCCTCCATATCCTTATTCTGATACGGGTATCACAATTCGGATACGAAATGTGCGTGGGTATCCGAATTTGGATACGTATCCGAATTGTGAGTTCCGCCGAACTGATATCATCATTGTGAACATCAATCAACATTTGCAATGCCTGTACATTTGATGTGAGTATAAGATGTCACTATTGGATGCATTAGAATAAAGGCCGACGATATTGACACGATAATCGTGTCAATAGTCTCGCCCAAAATCGCTAAAAGACACAATGATCATGTCAATAACCTCGCCCAAAATGACTATAGACACGATCGTGTCAATAACCTCACCCAAAATGGCTATAGACACGATGATCGGGTGTGAGAAAGTGAATGGCTACCATGCTATGGAGCCGATGCTCAAGGGGATGGCAACAAAAATAGTGGAAGGAGGAAGGTGTCCTGCATTGGTAATATTACAACTTTGCTTAAAATCTCAAAAAAGCTGTTAATAAAGACAAGGAAAGTCACAAGGGGACATGTATTCAAGAAATATTTATGCTCTTGGAACACATATTTGAGCCAAAATCTTACAAAAGTCGCCACCATTCTTCTATTTTATTGGTGGTTCCCAACTTCCTACATTGACTTCAACATACTCAACACTTTTTAAAAAATCTTCAATGACACCTTGGAATCAAAAACGGGTCAGGGGTTCCCTATTAATTTAGTTGCACCAACTGGTGACTGTAATGCCACTGTAAAGGGATTGAGTCAATGTGCTTGCACAAAGAGAAATAATGGTGTGAGTTGGATAATGTAGGAAAATGAGGAGGAAGATGATTACCGATGAACCGATGCATCGTATCGGCCGTCGTATGGGGCCGATATTACACCATATCGGCAAAACATTGTATCGGTAAAATCACCTAGGTGTCTTTGCTGATGAACTTAGGGCTAGGCCACGTTTTTGATCAGCTGATGATGCACTAACATTTTGCTGTTAGTTTTAATACCTATTGAAATGGTCTCTCCTGTGGTGTTAGATGTGCAGAAGTCCTCTTACTAGTGGGTGGGGCTTTACCCCTCAACCCCACCAGGGTCCCATCAGTGCCCTTAAGGGACCCTGAAACAGCCTGCCATGACCCTCATCTACTTGAGTTGCAATAATAAATTACCAGCTCCAGGAAGCATGTACATGCTCACTTTCATTACAATACATGGCTATGGGTTTTTAAACCTTTAATACATCGGTTGAAAGTATGAAAATAATGTTTCCTTGGCTTTTAATTTGTTGAAATCTCTACAGCTTCAAGGGGGCGCTTGAATCCCAGCTTGGGCTCCCCACCCCCTGAACCTCCGGCGAACGCCTCGCGCATGCTTTTGTTTCACAATGTTGGCAGGTATGCAATTATATACCTTTCTTGCTCGTATTTTTAATGAACACAGGTGAATTCTTCAGTGCAAGCTGTGCCCCTGGTTCCAAGACTAGTGCCTACGATCCACGGGGTACTAACCCAGACAGCTTATGCGAGTTATGCAAAGGAACTGCAGACAACAAGTGTGAACGCAGCTCGGTTGAGCCGTACTATGGATATGATGGGGCATTCAGGTGAGATTATTTGTTATTTTGTGAATTAGGTATTCAAACACGCCACAAGAGTTGTTCATTATGATCGACAACGATAAATCCATGTGTCTGCATATTTTTTTAGTGTTATAAAAATACACCAACGCATTGGATGCAGAGTTGTTAATTTGCGATGAACAACTCTGTGGCGTGTTTGAATACCTTTCAACAACGAAAATCTAAATGTTTTCAATTTAAGAGATGTGTCTACTCATCTTCATTTAACATAATCTGAAGCAAAGTGCTAGTGTGAATGTTTGCTGCTTTGACATGTTCAATTTAGTGCCCGACGCGCGATGAGCAGTTTGCTGACTTATGTGTACTGCGTAAACGCAGTTCTGTCAACGCTGTGCGTGACACGCTAATTTGAATATCAATTGTGGATTCATCTCAAATCAACAACGGTACGATCATGTATAAGGGGACTGGTGAAATCAAGTGTACTTGCAACTCTGTTGAAAAGATTAGTTTTGTAGAGCCATACTGTAATAGCTATGATATTCAGTTATAGCTATGATGAAAAGATGAGCTCTGTGAAAGAGACTGGGAAAAACAAGTGAGCCAACAGTTCTAATGAGTCGTACTCAAGATGAGTTCAGTCAAGGGTCTAGGTAAAATCCATGAGTGCTCACTGCTCACAGTAGCTATGATGAAAAGATGACATCTGGAAAGGGACTTGGCACACCATTTACAAACAGGTTTAAGCACAGTGCTGCTTCATGAGCTATAGTAGCAATATTTATCATTGACCTCAAGAGGCCTCTATCATTACCATAAGCTGGTAATTCCAAATCAATCAAGCTTACCAAACAGAATGACTTATGGTGGATTCAGAGTCTGTCAATATGCATCGCACGACGCGCAGTCTTGTACACGCGCTATTCCTTGTGCATAGCGCGTGTAAAGACTGTGCGTCGATGGGCAACGATCGATGCATAATGACAAGACTCTGAATAAACCATTAATAGCTTACATCAAAACCTATGCTTTGTTGAATAAAATGTTGGTAGGGAAAGTTGTCAGATTAACCCTAAAAGAGCTGGGCTTTTTTGACCGGTCTCACAGCCAGGGAGGAGCTGATTCCGCCCCCATCAAAATCACGGCAACCTATCAATTAAACATCAAGCGTGGGGTACTAGAGGATAGCTATGATTCTCCTGAGTCCATTGGTACAAAATAAATCAAATAAATAAGATAAAACATAGTGGAAGTGTATTCTGAAAACAAAAAATTATGGCATTGTAGCCAATTGTACAGCCATACTATATACATTGATCAACTCAAAAATAGGCGAGCCTCTTCACATCGCGAATTGACACTGATATAAGCGCTTGCGTAGCTGGACCCAGCAGGAGATGCAGCGCGAGTTGCACGTGGGACTCCCTCATCAGTATCTATGGTGCATGTGTAACTGTTATTATGTTAACTTGCGGATGAAGAAAAGCCTCATAATTTCTGCCTGTTTAGTGTTGATCAAAGTATAGCTACGGCCTCTATTTTTCGACGATAGGGAAAACAGACAAAAATGATGGAAATAGCAAGTGCAACATTTTAAATGGAAAATCATGTAATGCTGAAGAAAGAAACTAATTAAGACGGGAAAAATCGTGGAAGCCAAATATTTGAAAACCGAATTTTGAGTTTGTAAAATGGAGGCTTTAACTATAGCTATGATGAA
>JXSR01S025350.1:0-13797 GCA_000969725.1 Ophiothrix spiculata
TTTTGACAGGTTTGACAGATGCTATCAATCCTATCGCGTATCATGACAATATCTTGGCCAGTACCGATTGAATAGTCAAAATATTTTCACGTTATAACCTGTCAGGCTTATTGTAACAGATATTCTCAAATCTATTGGGAGCTGAGCTAGCAGTGGTCGTACGTTTTGACAGATTTTATCCATCTCGATCTCGGCGATATCTTGTTGAACTTCAGCGTAACTTGGGCTGACATGATAATGATGAATTGCTTGTCTGTCAGTGGTGGCAAATTTCTTCGCATCTGTAGGAAATCAGTACAAACATTAAACCCACTGTGACAATTATCTCCCACGAGCATCTTTGCTTCGGACTGGATTTATATTCAAACAGCTAAACAATTAACATTCTACAAGTTAAATTTGGAAATAAATACATATTGGAAGTTTTTTTATTTTGATTTATCAAGAAGCAGACACTTAACCAAACTATTATTTACGCGGGAAATTACGTGGAAGAGTTAATGTGAGTATAGTTTACTAATAATTTAAGTTACAAATTTTTCCAATATGCCTTGTGCATCACCAATAATCTCATCTTAATAAATCAAGCAAAGGGATGGACTGAAGCAATGAGCAGAGTTTTTCACTTTTTTGGGAAACAGTCTTAGATCTAAATGTACAGAAAATGATTTTTCATCGTACAAGCATTCGGACCAACATTTTCAACTCACGAACAAATGGATCCAAAGTGTGAATGAAAACATTTCTTAAAACAATCCGTCTAGCGATTTGGCAAAACTGTTTGTTTGTGTTGTTCAAAAAGTAAATGTTTGGTCCAAATACTGTTCCTGTAAAAGACTTTTGAAAATATGATTCTGATGGTCCTTTTCCTTTTTGGAAAGTGCTTTAATATAGACTATTTTCCTTCTTCAGTTTTGAAGTTCAAATAAAAATATTTTACTTCATTTGTAAGGCACGTTTATGGACAGCATGCGTTTGGTTGCCCTCTCTAAAGTAAAAGCTTCAAAAATGGCGGTAACTAGGTTTTTTGATCACATTTCTTTTGAATCATGTTCTGTGGTTCAAATGTAGTCAGACTGGTCAAAGATTACTATAATGTTGCTGGTTTTGTAAAATTTGAGAGCAGATTTTCAGTGTCTTGAGAAATTTTGTAGCTAGTTAGAGAAAATAAAATTTTGAGCATATCCTATGTTCGAGGCGATCTAGCAAAAATAATCAACGTTACCCTATATATTTTTTCACTTTGTGGGCTCTTCTAGATCATAATCTCAAAATAAATCCAAGAGTTTAAGCAACCAGTTGCTTTATAGCCAAGATATCCGCCATGATCTGGAGGCTATTTTGCATAAGAATGAATAGGCGATCTATTTGGTGGTGTGTGTTCTTAAGAGGCTCCAACATCACACATATACGTTTCCTTTGTTTTTCGCAGCAGGATGTAACTATGTATTTTACCATGCGTGAACAAGCTTCGTCATGCTTACATGGTTGTAAAAGCCTAGCTTGAATTCGGCTGTGGGTTTAAATACCAATTTTAATGGTACAAGTTGTGCATTTTACCACTTTGGAATGTTGAACTCATACATAAAATTTAATATTAAAAACATGTGTTTTGCAAAAGTGATGTTAACTTGAGAGATTTTGATGGTCATTTTTTTCACAAAACCCACTCATGTGTATTCTTGTAACTATGGCTTAAGTTTGACCGAAAAATATGACCGACATCCTAAAAGTTAATGAATCGTTTCATAGGTTTTGACCATCCTCAGTATTTTTACCAAAATGACATACTTTATTTTAAGGAAAACAATCACTACATAAGTCAAACTCCGTTGAATACAAATTGGACTGAATTTACCTATGTTTTTGTGTGAAACAAAAATAGGACCAGTTTATAACATATGCCCAATTACGCCTAGAAGTGCACTCAGTCACACACAATCAATTGATCACATCCAGCAGTTTTAAACTCGATTTGCGGCTAATTATTATTACTTACTGCTATCTTAAATGGAAAATAATGAAAAAAGTACAGCATGGTATAAATCATTTGAAGTATTTAATTTTAAAATTCACGACTTATTTATGTAGTTTATTTCGTCGGAATATTTATGTTTATTTTAAAAGAAATAAGATACGATCTAGTCATTGTATAGGTTTAGTCTCAAATCAATCACTCTTTCTCAGCAGATTAACATCATATGATAATGAAATTTTTTTGTTGCAAAAAAACTGAATCTGTATAAATTGAAAGAAAAAAAAAGAAGAAAAATGTACGTATAAAAGACACTGGCCAGTTATAACACTTTCTTATTATTACAAGAGTTATCGCTGTAGGGTTAATAACCGCTTTATTTTTGCAAATCGCCTCAAAATCAAGCCACGAAATCCGCATATTTATGCAATGTATACTGTAAGTAATCATCGTCTGGCCAGCTGACGGCTATGAAAAAGAGAGGAAAGGGACTTCCATTATGGTTATGTAGGATTTTGTTAAAACTATGTTTCTGAAGTGACAAAAATTACTATTTTACCTAGGGACCGGAAAATATAGAATAAATTCAAAGATCTGACCGCCCTCTCCCAAAAAAATATAAATAAATAAATAAATAAGTGACATAGTTAAAATCTGACAACCTGTTTACGTAAAGTGACATATAGCTAAAATCTGACACCCTGACATACCATTCTCTGACACCCTTCTTTACAGGGTGTGCAATGGTTAAATAATCATTTTAAATCAATTTGAGCTATTTTTCGAAGTAGATCTGATGTGAAGGAAATGATATCTTACTACACGTGAATAGCGTATGTAATGGTTGGGTGCAAAATTCTCAACAAGGATGCTAAAACTATGTATTTTATGACCAAACTTTATGATGTATTATATGCATTTTAGCGCTTTGAAATGTTCAGCTCATAAAGAAAATATGAAAAACATGTGTTTTCCAAACAAAATGTAAAACTGAAATTGGCCCAGTATATCATCCAAATCATAATTTCAGAACATGTAGAACTTCTTTTGTTCTACAGTGTGTCCCAGAATGAAGTTATCAAGATTTCAATGCCACATAATTCAAAAACTAAAATACCCCAGACACTGACAGTTGATGACAATTATGCCTGATGTCTTTACTTGCTCTGGTGCAAAACTAAAGAAAATCCATGCATCAATTTTCTAGGAGTGAGCGTTTGAAGCTCCAGAGGGGTTTGGACACTTTTCCCAGTTTGGAGAGGTTGTAAAAATCCAGCGTTAATTTGCAGCGAAGGTATATAAACGTTGATGTCATCTTTACCAACATTTCTATTTTGTTTTGCATGTTGCCTTTTCTTGATGATGCCTTGGAGTCTTAATAAAGGTTCAGCAGAATGTTAAGTCGGCTTCTACCTTGGCGTCCACGCGTTTCTTTTTTTTTCAATTCCTTCTTTCATATCACCATAAGCTTCTTATTTTCTGATATTTTTAAGATGGGCTACTTATGCAATGGGAATATCTGGCTCCTGGAAATGTTAAATAAATCTTTCCATTATTTCAATGATATCTACACTTTTCAGGTATTGGTCATCATGATACTCTTTTCTACATTGACCAAGGAGGTGTTATATTTGCTTTGAATGACCTTATATTCCTACAGCCACTGCTACCAATTAAATAGCCCTTTAGCGTATTTTCAAATGGCCCACTCAATGATTTTCCTAAACGATTACCTAATAAAATGATTTTACATATGAAAAAGAACCAGATTTATGTTAATTATAATCTTGATAACAAAGGCACTTATAATTGGACAAATATTGTCATGACTGTCTGTAAAGATGACGTTCTTCTTTGCATGGTAGTGCTGCAAATCTCTGTGGAATTTTTATATACAACTTTCCCAAACTGGGAAAACTTTCCAAACCCCTATGGAGCTTCAAATGCTCATTTCTAGAATACTAATGCATGGATATTCTTTATTTTTGCACCACAGCAAGTTAAGACATTAGGCATGATTGTCATTTAGTTTCAATGACTGGAATTATTTGGTTTTTGAATTGTGTGGCGTTGAAATCTTGATAACTTCATTCTGGGACACACTGTATATAGCTATAGGTACATACAAGTAAAGGCTCTGTCACACATCACCGTATAGAGCAAAACGTACGCCTAACGTACTTTATCCCACTATTGTTCTGTTTTATGCATTTTTGTTCATTATGTGTTCGTTACAAGAACGTTCAATACGTTATCCATACGGTCTGTCCGTTATATATACGTTTAATTCGTTATTCATACTGTGGTGGTCCGTTTAACACACGTTCAATATGTGAAACTTTTGTACGTTATTCGTACGTTTTGCTCTATACGGTGATGTCTGACAGAGCCTTAAGGGATAAATGTATTAAACTCGTAGTCTATGCCTGTTTCAATATCAATTACCCTTTTCGTTCCCTTCCCTACTCCTGTTTGTTCAAGGTTTCTCTATTTCCATACGGGTACTTAGCATCCTTTTCACGTCTCCGTTCCCATTTTCAGTCCTGGGGTGGTTTGTTCACGTCACTCGGTTTATAAGAGAGTAATAGCATAATCAAAACGGTAACAGTCCGCTAGTCCGAAGGTTCGCCAGTCCGAAAAATGAAATAAGTGTCGCCAGTCCGAAAGCGTATTTTCCTTTACCCTACCTGAGGGTTCGCTAGTCCAAATAAAGAAAAAAAGTTCGTTTGTCCGAAAGTGTAATAAGCTCCGCTAGTCCGAAATTTAAAAATCTTAAGGTGCACCAGTCCGAAAATGAAATAATGTTCGCTAGTCCGAAAATGAAAAAAAAGGTCCGCTAGTTGAGTTGCAAATCAACAAAACTAATTATTTTCTGAACTAGCATACCCTTTTTTATTTCGGACTAGCGGACCCTATTTTATTTTCGGACTGGTGAGCCTTATTTCATTTTCTGACTGGTGAACCTTATTTCATTTTCGGACTAGTGAACCCTATTTAATATTCGGACTAGCGAACCCTTTTTTTAAAAAGATTGTTTTGCTTTGATTATGCAATATAAGTACTAAAAGATCCCCACCCCCACACCAAAAAATGCACGGTTTACATTTTAAAGTAAAGATTTAGCATTTCTAGATGAAATTTGAGGACAGCTCGCCAAGACCAATTTGTTTGTATGAAATATGAACCAAAAAACATCTACTTTGGAATGTAAATATAGTTTAAGAGGTCTGAACCACGCTGTGATACATAATATGCTTGTTTTCGTAAACAATTATCTTCTAAAAGGTATTTTCTAAATTCTTGCAATTCTTCAATAATGATTTCAGAATAAGCATTTCGTATCAGCTGACGTTGCTATCTGATCATCTGACATTTCAAGATTGCATCAAAGATTTTGTTTCTTTGGCTCTGGATGTATTCCGCGGATTTGACACTATTTCAAACTAAGTTCACATACTAGTACTCATCAAAAAAATTACATTGGCTTATCTCAAATTTAGTTATTTGTAATTCAAGAGATTAAAAAATACATTTTTGATAATTGTAATCCTTGTCAATGCGTTCATCAATCTATGTAGGCCTTCGTGTCGTATTTTCTAAACATTTGGACATAACTAGGTTTTAACGTTACATACCAAATATTAAACAATTACCATTTCCGTTTTAACCACGCTTTGATGACGAATTTGTCAGCCATTTGGCTTCATCAATAGATATTTGAAACTACGGATTTAAACTAAACTAAGGTCACAGTTTCGGAAATGTTAGCAAAAGAACCTATAGCAACACAGTCTAAAGCACCCGAACTATGGAATCGGTTACCATCCAAGATTCTTAGAGTCAAGTTCAAGTCATTGCTCAACGAAATGATCAAAACACATCTTTTCACGAAATCTAATATCCATTATTCTCGTTTAGTATGACATTATAACTGCATGACTTATTTTCTTAATCTTGTAATACAATGATGGGTCAATAGTTGAATTATTTATGTTCCCAGAAGAGTTGACAGAACTTCAGTCACAGAAACATGGAACTAATTCAGTGCCCAACAGCCTAATCCCTAAATACATCTATCAAAATCCTGTTTTTAGGTATACCCGTATATAAAAAAAACGGTTATGTGTGACTGAGCCTCCCCCCTCCCGTCCAAAACCTTTCAATCGTAACCGTGAATTGAGTTTTACGGAGCTACGTTTTTAACTCAGTGTCAACTCCTATATTCATCCTCCTTGGTTTTATTCTTACTGTAAGGTGGTTGAATTATTTATAAGAGTGTATAATCTATATAATCAATAAATATATATTTCTTGCTAACGTTCTTGTATTATTTAATCAAGCGGTGGCAGTTTCATCATCAACAGTCGGATCCAATGGATGAAGTTCGGGTATCTCCATGCAAGACCAGTTATCCCAAGAAGCCTACATGCTCTTGGTTTCGGAGGAAAAGTGGACTAGAGAGGCGTCTTCTATTCATTTGTGTCATTCTTGGGTTTACAACAATCGTGCTTCTCCTGGTGCTTGTGGCTGAATTAAATGAGACAGGTGGGTTTAAGTATGCTTGCTTGTTTGATTTCCTTTTTAGTCATTTCAGTTTTGCTTGATGTTTCAAAATATGAAGTAGTAACACAAGTTGGCAAATCCATAGGCGGCGGAAGCGGGCGGGCAGGGGGGGATGGGTTGCAGGAGGACGTGTCACCCCTAAATTTCACGAGGGGGGACACGCCCCCCCCCCTAAAAAAGAAAGAAAAGAAAAGGAAAGGAAATTGAAATTTTCTCTTTGTTTTGATATTTAAAAAAAATTGAAAAATTGCAATTTTTTCGCAAATTTCAAGATTTTTTCAATAATTTGTAGCTGAAATTAGCCGATTTTACAGGTTTTTTTCGCGCGCTACGCGCGTATCACAAAAAAAATCATAATTTTCCTCCGACCATTTTTGCTCAAAAACTTTTTTGATTAAAAATATTAGCCGTCCACCCTAACCTCTAAAATTTTAACCTTCCGCCGCCAATGGGCAAATCTACTCTATAATAGTGACATAGGTTCATTGTAAAAACCTTTATATATATATGAGATGCACGTAATAAAGATAAGAAATGAGAGAGAAATTTTTACAAACCCCTTTTAAAATGCTCACCAATGCTTACCATGAATTTAAAGGAATCCGCTCGCCAGTCCGACGACTCGCTAGTCCGAAGACTCGCTAGTCCGAAACGTTATTCAATGGGGAAAATATAACCTTGAAAAAGGCTCGCTAGTCCAAAAAAACTGCTCGCTAGTCCGAAGGTTCGCTAGTCCAAATATGAAAATAGGCTCCGAATTGTTAAAACAGTTCGCTAGTCCGAATTTGAAAATAGGCTCGCTTGTCCGAGTTCTTAAATAGGCTCTTTAGTCCGAATTTAGAAATAGGCTCACGAGTCCGAATTTTGAAAACAGCTTGCTAGTCCGAATTTTGAAAAAAGGTATTGGAAATATACAGTTAATTTTCCCTATTCGGAATAGCGAGCTGTTAATAAAATTCGAACAAGCAACCTGTTTCTAAAATTCGGACTGACGAGCCGTTTTTAAAATTCAGACTAGCGAGTCTGTTTTCAAATTCGGACTAGCGAGTTTTTGGACTAGCGAGCTGTCGGACTGGCGAGCTGTCCCAATTTATATATCATATCCCGGTGCAACTGATGTAATTGTTTGCATCTGGGTTATAAAAAACGTGCAATGATGCTATCGCTGTAACATTTACCCAAGGGGTGATTAACCTAGTGCAGTGACACTTTACCTTTATCTTTACAAAACCATCTCTATCGCAGTGAAAATTATCCTTATATTATTGCTTTTTGAAAATCACCAAGTACAGATAGAAATACGTGGCTTTCTGAAAATTGTCGAGACCAAATGAAGCAGTACATAGCTTTTGTACATTGACAATGACAAGATATTATCGCTTTATCACTACAAATTACTTGATAGGTGAATGCCCCTGTGAACCTGACTTTACACAGCAATGAAACCTTTTTCTGAAAAACAAAACAAAAATGTGAGCAATTTTTATTATGCGTAAGTTTTACAAAGACGTATCTCTATAATTGTGCACTACAATTTTTTATAATGTTTTTAAAATAATATTCTACATAATAATAATTCATTTAAATTAACAAGCATTTGTTTAAAATTAAAAAAAATAGGAAAGGACACACACTTTTGGTAGATCAGTAAGTAACAATTTGGTGGAAATCGTTTTGTTTTTTTAAACAATAATAATTAAATTTTTGCTTGATTTTTTTGATTCTATCATGTCATTCCTTGATTCAAATAAGTTTTAATGAGCTTTAATACCAATTTGGAATTGAGGTTAATACCTTTAATGTCGTTGAGGCTATTGAGTGTATAATAGGAAAAACAATTTGTGTTGTTTGTTTTTGAAAGCAAAATTCATGTACATGTATACTCCATAAACTTTAAAGGGAGTATTCAACAAGCAAGCAATCTGACTCTGTTACGAGATCCATAGCATATCCCTCGTATTCTACAACATTGCAAACTGGTGGCTTTGTATTGTGTAAGAGACTAGTGATAATTGATTAGGATTGATTAAGACTAAATCACTGCGTATCAATATTGTTGTACATGAATCGTTCATAACTTTGGTATTTTTTTCGGCAAATTTTGTTGCTACTATATGTACAGATATTTAATATAAGTTCATTTGAATATTCAACAAGATTGGGTACGTCGTTATGATTCGAAAAATACGGACTAATTTACTTCCCCGTAAGGTCATATTGGTTTATGTGCGTTAATCGGCTGCTTGTTGTTTACTTCAAGATTTACAGAGTAAAGACATTATTTTAGAATGATTGAGCGTATAGGATTGTGTCTTTTTGATAGAATGAGAAAATTGTAATGCTTTATTGCGACTGGTCAAAGACCACTACTCTTAAAAAGCGATTCTTCATGCTGATACAAGTTACGAATAAGCTTTTCTCCAAATATTTATCAGATCACCCCAACTTTCAGTTTAGAATCCAATTGGAACTTCGGTTCAGAGAGGCACTGGTTAGTTTCAGCAACTTTGCACAGTATTCTGTTTGTCAACATTAGTGTTGAGCGTCTTGATATTTGTTTATTAAGTATATTTTACACAGGCCTATTTATATAGCCTATGTACCAGGTGTCCCAAAAAATGGTTACATGTGATATCAAAGGATCAGGCGGCGGCGGACACGATTTATAGAAGATCCTAGATTTAGGGATGAGGGATTTCCAAAACGCAAATTAAGGGAACGATCTACGTGTATATCTATTGGGTCACGTGACTCACGTATTGAAGAAAATAATTACAAAGATCATATTTTTACCTCTCCTCAAAAAACTACAAAAGTGTTCTTATCGTAATAAGCATAATTATGTTATCCTCGATCCGCTGGGGCGTGAACCCCACTTTTTTTTATATATGTTATCATATTTTTTACCGATTAGCAATATAATTTTAGCGGCAATCCCACACGATCCCGGAAGTTGTATTTTCCCACGATGTTTCTTATAGAGGCGGTATAGGACATGAATTACATCGACGCAGCCGGGGATCGTATACGATAAGAACGGCTACCATGCAATAGTTGACACGACCACCCTCCTCTGCAAAGGATCATTGTTTTTTGACAGTTTTGAGTTATCAACAAGGGTAGATACCTATACGCATTTATTCAAAATTCTACAAAAAAGGAACATACACTTTTTGTGATATTTCAATGTGCCATTTTTCCATCGTGTAAAATCAGATTTTATAATGAACCGAATTTGGTACAATTTCCAAAGAATAATAATTGAACTCTATTACAGTATATCTATTATGCAAATAAGGGATACCTGCATTCCATGCATTCCGGAATGGGTTGTTTATATTGAATCTGTCAATCACATTGTGGCGCGAAAGTTGAAGACAATAAACATTTTCAATTTTTCACATAAATTCTTTAAATGTTTAAACTGCAAGCTTGCGAAAATTAAAAAAAATGCATATGATGCTTAAACTTACAATACAAGACATGTTTAAATTATAATTTTCTTTACTTATTAGTAAAGGTCCGATAAAAACACATATTTAGAAATAGCAAAATTGTGAATGGGTGGCCATTTTTGCCCAAAATAAGATAATGAGCAGACCTTTTATGACGTCATAAAGATGTAACTGCTTATCGGATTTTCATGTATTTGGTATCAATAGAAAGAGGAGACCCTACCCTACACTATGTTATAAAGCAACCTAACTTTGAGCCTGTCAATTTCAAGTTCATAGCGTTGAACGAGGTTTAAAATTACATCAAAAAAAATGCTTACGATTTTATTAAAATTTGGAAAAAAATATGTGTTTGACATAGGTACCTATCTTTGTTGATATCTCAAAAAATGTTAATGCTATGATATCAAAATTTCGCAAACATCTAACAAAGGTATGTATCAAAAACTATGCAAAGTTGAAATTCTCTAACTGCTTAAATTTTTGCAAACGATCATTTTTCTTCATGTAACCATTGTTTGGGACACGTGACGAAAAACAAATATTTTTACATTTAGATTTAAAGATGCTCAGTGCATGAGAAATGAATGAGAAAGATATCCACTACCCTCTAAAAATTATTTTACTCTTTGTTGAGTAAAAAGGTCACAGCTCATTGTTGAGTAAAATCTTACTCAACATTGAGTAAAATCTTACTCGGTTAGGTCAATGTTACTCAATGTTGAGCACATCTTACTCAACGTTGAGCAAAGTTTACCCAACGTTGAGTAAAGTTTATCCAACGTTAAGTAAGATTTTACTCAACAAAATGAGCTGTGACCGTTGAGTAAGATTTTACTCAACAAGAGTAAGATAATTTTAAGAGTGTACCAAACAAATTGTACAAATATTGTTATATTGTAGAGGCCCTTTCCATTACTTGCTAGGAATTTATATATTATGCCCCGATGCAGTTGATAAAACTGTTTGAATATGGGTTATAAGAAACGTGCAAAGATGTTATCGCTGTAACATTTACCCGATGGGTGATTAACCTGTGCATTGGCGATTTAACTTTATCTTTAAAAGTATCTTTTTTGGGCCGTCTAAAAAGTACATAAGAAGCATATAACTTTTGTACATTGTACATTGACAATGGCAAAATATGACTGACTACAAATTATCTGCAACTTCTGAACTTGACTTCACACAAATGTGTGAAATTTTTAATTGTGCTCCAAGTTTGTGTCAAGAAGTATCATTATTGTACACTGCAGATTTAATTGTGGATATTTAGTGTGCTTGGATAAACAATGTTTGTGTTATTTGTTTTTGAAAGTAAAATTCATGTATATAGTCACTATGAACAAAATTATAATCATTTATTATGACTGGTTCCCGGACTGGTTAATGACCTCTAATCGGAAGCAGCGCTGTGATGTGCAGGTAAAACTAATGTAACCAGTAAATACTTAAACCGGTGTAAGGCTTTTGCAATCATTATCGGGCCTTATCAAATTTTGGTTTTGAAACCTACTTATATATACGTTGGCTCAAAGATATCGGAGTAAAGCGTAAAGCTAATGTTGCGTGAGAGTTGTTAGCCTATACTTTACTGTACAACCCGGACAATAAGAACGGGGTTTATATTCCTGCAACACCGGTACATCATTGTGGCAAAGTGACATACGACTAGCCTTGATTCAAGGCTATTTTGGCAATTTCTTTCATTCTTATTGAATATTATACACAAGTCTCAGACATCAACCCTCAAATATCAAGTTGCACCCAATTGGTAACCAACATAGGCCTACTAATATTTTACCCCTATCTGGTCTATTTATATCACAAATCACAGATGTGGTCTCATATCATGATTCTCCCTTCCCTTCATATGAAATTGGACTTAGGGATTTGCCAGTCAGAATTAGGGAATGACCATTCATGTGGTTTAATCACAAATGCAACAGCATTATGTTTATACATGTAGCATGGTTTATTGAGGGTTATGTATGAATAATGTACAAGCTGAGAATATCAAGCTTTGGACGTGTAGATTTTTGTTTATTTGGGTTGATTTGAAAACAACTACTAGTATTATTATTAGAAAAAGAAGCTCATCAGACAATTACGAAGAAAGGGACAGGATAAGTGAAATTTGCAGATCATAGACTTGCAGCTAGTGTACATACGACCGGTGTAAAGTTGAAAATGACTGAAAAAAGTCGGGAGGCTAATTTTGAGATCTCGTAAAATGTTGGTTCCTTAAAGTGTGCATTTTCGACACATTGATTCCTGATCTTTAGTATAAAAAGTTTAAAAAATATAAAAATTACGAGTTTTTATGACCATACATATTCATAACTTACTCAAAACTAAATACAAAACACTTCAGTATATAGCTCATACTTGGAAAAAGAATTGATGTTACTAAAGATATATGAAAGATTATAATCTGTAAAGGGTGCCTGTTAAATTTGGATGAAATCTGACATCAAAAACGCCAGCTACTTGGGAGTTTTGAAGTCGTACTTTTTACTCCAATACTCCAACAGCATTGTTTAGGTTTAATTGAACATCATGAATATCAATCATCGCGTTTTACTTAGAAATTATATTAAATTGACATGGTCTTATCTTGGTTGTTATGGGTTGGGCTCTAACTGTAAAACCAAAACTTCGATTTGGTTCCATTATCGCTCGTCCACCTAAGCTCGTCACCTATAAGAGGTGGGTGGTGGGTGGTGTGCTTACCCCCTCCTGTAAAAGTGCCGAAAGTGTAGTTGTCTTATACCATAGTATAGGGTAGGTTCTCCTCTTTCCATCATTACCAAAATCAAGAAAATCGATCAAGGCATTACGTAATTATGACGTCATAAAGTACTTCAGGTCGGAAAAATTCGCCGAAATCTGATTTTCGGTGAAAATTGACAAAAAACAAATCGCTATAAAAGTTCTAAATATCGGATTTTCATCGTGTTTTTTGCTACGTAACTTTAAGCTTCTTATCATGCATATATTTGTCAAAATGGCGACTTTTATATGAGAGGGGATGGTTACCACCCCAACCCCTTCTCACGGACTTTGACAGCTTACCCTACCCCCTCATCAAAATGACCACAAAGGATGTAAAAACAATTACTTATATGCCCGGGGTCACTTAGTTTTGCGTTTTGGAGCATTCGTCGACAATCCGAACCACCCCCACCCTCCCTTAGGTTGACGAGGGTTAAAGAGGAATCAGTCCACTGATATCAATAACTCAATTTTGACTTTTGGACAAAAGATGTAGCTTTCAATGTGGCGTGTCATATATGTTTCACACATACAAATTTCATATGTGTTATGAGAAATTATGCCAAAAAAAATGTTTGTTTGCCCTTAATGACCAAAAATTTGGAGGGTCGGTGGGTCCTTTTTTTTTTTTTTTGAACAATATGTGACGGAAATTGAGGTCCCGTAGTACCCCCAGTGATTCATCTGCACTCACATCTTGCCATGGCCCATTAGGCGCTATTGAGACGTGCGCTGACACGAACGACACACCACGGACATCTTGACATCTTTGTTTAAAAGGAGATCTGAAACTTCCGTTCAGATCGATCGATGCTACCGAACTTAACAAATTTGATTTCCCATTCACACAGGACATACATACCGCGTACATCGCCATGTTGAAAGGTGGGCTAGCGAACGTACAGACAGCGCTACACCCATTTAAACCAGGCGATAGCGGTCAGCAGTGCTGCCTGTTTTAATACCTTCACAATATCGGGTATTACATTTAGAATATTAAACATATTTATATTAAAAAGTTTGTCACTA
>JXSR01S025350.1:14044-29190 GCA_000969725.1 Ophiothrix spiculata
TGTGTGGATGCCGGTAAGTCTCCCTAACACCAGGCTGTGTGAATGCCGGTAAGTCTGCCTAACACCAGGCTGTGTGGATGCCGGTAAGTCTCCCTTACACCAGGCTGTGTGAATGCCGGTAAGTCTCCCTAACACCAGACTGTGTGGATGCCGGTAAGTCTCCCTAACACCAGGCTATGTGAATGCCGGTAAGTCTCCCTAGCACCAGGCTGTGTGGAAGCCGGTAAGTCTCCCTAACACCAGGCTGTGTTGATGCCGGTAAGTCTCCCTAATACCAGGCTGTGTGAATACCGATAAGTCTCCCTAACACCAGGCTGTGTGAATGTCGGTAAGTATCCCTAACACCAGGCTGTGTTGATGCCGGTAAGTCTCCCTAATACCAGGCTGTGTGAATACCGATAAGTCTCCCTAACACCAGGCTGTGTGAGTCTCCCTAACACCAGGCTGTGTGGATGCCGGTAAGTCTCCCTAATACCAGGCTGTGTGAATGCCGATAAGTCTCCCTAACACCAGGCTGTGTGAATGCCGGTAAGTCTTCCTAATACCAGGCTGTGTGAATGCCGGTAAGTCTCCCTAACACTAGGCTGTTTGAATGCCGGTAAATCTCCCTAACACCAGGCTATGTGAATGCCGGTAAGTCTCCCTAACACCAGGCTGTGTGGATGCCGGTAAGTCTCCCTAACACCAGGCTGTGTGGATGCCGGTAAGTCTCCCTTACACAAGGCTGTGTGGATGCCGGTAAGTCTCCCGAGGTAAAAGGTAAATCCAAAGGACAATTGTTTTTATACTCATTTTAAGGGAGGTCGGAACCTCACAATTTCATCATAACTTGAAATTCATTTATAGCACCAAATTCAAATTTTAAGAACTCGCTCCCTGCATAAGACAAGTTAGAATACTGTAAGTTAACCTTATTTTTGTCAAAGTTAGCTAAAATTGTTGTTAATTACAAAATTTATACCATTTCATAGACCACTTTCGTATGTCCTATAATGCATCTTGAAAGTACCGTAAACGCTCAGTTGACCATATTATTACGTTCTGCGCAAATGACGTCATGCGTACAACGTAGTATCGTTCGCGCAAAAGATGCATTATGGGACATACGAAACTGGTCTATTCGATTCGATCTATCACAAATCTTTTGGTAAATACGAACAAAAGTAAGCTTTTTGATGCATCACTTAGTGCAGACCCGTTGCAACTGACTACTATTGTTTTTTGATGCATATTATACAAAGTGCATACATGTTAAACTTTGTATTCACAAGGTTTTCGTCATTACACTATTTCTACAGCAAATGAAATGTTGAAAAATATGGATCCAACGATTGATCCTTGCGAAGACTTTTATGAATATGCATGCGGTGGATGGAAAAGTCGTCACGTGATTCCGGAGGACCAATCACGATACGGGATATTTTCTAAATTGATTGATAAACTTCAGGTTGAATGTAAACGTAAGTATTGTAAACTTTCTTGCATTGAGTATTATAGAGTTATGGTAAGGCAGGGTTAGTTCTTACATTCAGTATGCAGCCAGAATTCAGCTCGCTGAAATGTCGCTTATTTTATTTTTTTTTATTCATGAAAAATTACAGGAAATGCCGTTTTTACATGCGTATGAATATTCATGAGTTCGGATACCCTAGTTTAAAAAGCCTGTAAACTCGCCAGAGTAGCATACAATCTCAAACTAAACTTGCACTTAGAAGCATAAATATTATGAAAACATTTTGAAATTTAAAACAAATTAAAAATTTGGAAATATAAGTGTCTTTTCGTGTGATTTTCCGAGTGAATATTTTCCTCGAGTGAGGTCAAATTAGGTCTTAGCATTTTACCTAAAATCTACGGTTCTGGACTTAATATATTTTAGCCACTTGGTAAAAAGAGAGCGACAACACTTCGTTAACAGATTTACTAAAACATTTGCGGTAATTTTGCGTAAAACACGTATCACGTAAGAGAATGTGACGCTTGGTCCAATGAGGTCAAATAAAGCATCACATTTCTACGCAAAACATCATATAACCCCGGAAGTGATCAATTACGCGGCATTGGTCTATTATTACGTACATATAGTTAAAACGCCCTCTCTATGTCAGCGAGATCTCGATAGCCTAGTGGATAGGCTGCTGATTTTAGACACCATGGTCCTAATATGCAATTCTGAATGAAATTAAAGTCTCAATCAAGACATCTTGAATAACTATATTTTTTCACGTCAAATAACTTCTATATTTTTCAGTAAATGTACGATGGAACATCATCAGTATACATGTATACTTTATAATCAAGAAAATTATAATAAAAAAATAATCATATATTATTTGATATTCTAATGGACATATTTTCCATATCTTTTTTTTTTTCTTGTAGAACTCATCGAAGGATCTGTATTGTCTGACGATCCTGAAGCCATTGTTAAGGCTAAACACTTCTATAAAGCATGCATGGATGAAGGTATACATCAATTGATGGTTTGACATTTATTGATACAGCCCAAGTATAACCTAGCCAATCAGGGCAATCCAATTTAGAGCGTTACATTTTTGCCGTGGCTTTTTGGTTATATATTTCATTTAAGATACATACTTGTATCTCTTCGTGTGCTCATTATTTACCACTATCTTGTAGGACCATACCCTTCTACTCGTTTTGCTTCATTTTTGTTCCAGCCTTTGGACTTTAAAGCTTCGTGCACGAACGAATCTCAACTAAAACTTTTTGTAATAAATCTACATACATTTGTAATAGTAGTGCCGTGCCTAAATTATGATGCAATTATACAACAGACTTCACCTTTACGTTCAATTTTGCATTTCAGATCATATCAACGAGTTGCACCTGCAACCAATCCGTAGTCTCATTCAAGACTTAGGAGGTTGGCCGCTATTGAATACTAGTGGTTATAATGATACCTCGTGGCGGCTTGAAGATGTGTTAGCGAAAGTAAAGATAGAGACTAACAGTAATTACTTATTCTTGCACATTGTCAGTGTGGACGCTAAAAATTCAGATAAACATATTATAACTGTAAGTATTTGTAAAGGATAAATCTATGGTCTATGTACTTAAGGCCCATTACAACCGTTTACTTTGACCAAATTTGGCGCATATTTGGTATATGGGGTGATCAAACATGTATTATCTCAATAATTAACCTGATCCAATTGAATTTAGTTTATTTGTTACTGTTAACCAATTATAATATTATGCATTAATCAACAAATCATTATTGTTGTACATCAACGTTTTCGTAAGGTTCGAAACTTGTCATGAAAATTTTGACCTTTGAACATTGTTGAAACTAGTTGGAATATACCCTGAAAATGATAAAGTTTATCCTCGTCAAACAATATTCAGGCATCACGTACCAATACATTTTGGGCTCATAGTATTTGTTCGATTGTATTGGGAGTTTTTGCATTTAAAAGACAATTAAATTGCCCAGATAATGATACCAAACTTGTATTAAACTTCTTGAAGAAAACTTCATTGAACTACGAAGAAAGAGTTATGAATACATCTCCTTCTCCTCCCAAGTGGCATGATCAATTCAGGACTTACGACCTAGATACACTTCGTCATTTTTGTAGTCATTTTAATTTAGAATTTTTCTCATTGTGTTATATTTTCAACAAAAAGTAAAATTTTCATTCGAAATTAACAATTTCAAATTATTTTTTTCTCATGGAGTAAAATTTTTGTCACGATATAAAATGTTCTACCATTTACCAAAATGTTCATGATGGTGAAATATTTTTCGCATCACGGCACACTTTTCAATGATTACTCATCTTTAGTATTTTGATAATTTATAGTACATTACTTTCTTTTGTAATCTTTGTTTACCATATATAATTACCTTGGACTTTTGATTATAATCTGAAATCTGTCCTTGACCTGTACTGCGGATTTTATTCTGAAGAAAGGATTTTCCAATGAGAAACATTTTCATTTGGAATGTTTGCCGCTGTCGTAATTTTTGATCATTCTAATTGGAGCTATAGCGGATTATTCCGATCGATAATATTGTCTGAAAACTCGAAGTCAATATGCATTCAGTTGTCTGGATTTTACAATTGGTAAAAATGACGAAGTCTTTCCGGCCCTTTAATATGATCAGAAATTATTTAAAATCTATGAACATTGCAGAGGTTGTTACAACCTGTTTTAATGTTTTAAGTGTTTTTACATCATCAGTGGGTGTGATAATCATGATATTCAGCAAAATTAGATAGTGGTCGACAAATTTTAATTACACACTGCTGATTAAATTGATTGATTTGATATAAGTAAGTCCTTTATTTACATTTGTTTCCCATTTTAATTTTTAGATTGACCAACCAGTATTAGGCATGACCGGCAGGGACTATTTTCTTGAAAGTAGATCAAATGAGGTAACTTAATTCCCATTTGTCTACATTTATCCACTAACACTTTTATTATCTATGCCTGGGATTACCCAGCATAGATATATTCCTTGTGCCGTTGACTTCTCATTTCCGCCTTCTCCTTCTTAGTAAGACTTTTCTGTTGCTACATCTCGCTCCTAAACTACACAAGGACCAAAATTGCTACACAGCTGAACCATGACTTGAGGAAATGCCTTTTTGGTACTATAAGGCCCAGGGGCCACAGGCCTTGGGCCTAGGGGCCCAAATGTATATGTATACAACCACATGTAACGACCAAACTGTTATAGCCACAAAGACCAAACTTTGTAACTATGTGCCCCACGACTGGAAAACTGCCTTTTGGTAGTCTCATATCAAGGGGCCTAAGACCTTGGGCTCTAGGATCAATTAAGTGTATCTGTATATAAACACCTTCAGAGACCAAACTAAAAAAGCCACAAGGACCAAACTTGGTACATATGGTCCCCATGACTAGAGAAAGTGCCTTTTGGTAATCTTTGGCCCACGGGCCCAATGTTTTGGGCCCTAGGGCCAACATGTTTATGTATAAAATCAACTTTACAGACCAAACTATAAAATCCACAAGGACCAAACTTGGCACATATGTTCCCCATGACCTTTCGGTAATCTTGGGAACAGAGGACCAAGGTCTTGGGCCCTAGGGGCACAAATGTATGTATAAAAAATCATATTTTGCGACCAAACTACAAAAGCTTTAAGTACGTGCCACATGACTAGAGAATGATTATGACTACTGAATTGTGGTGGTCTTAGGCACATGGGGCCCAATGCCTAATTTAGCTCTAGGGGCCAAAATGCATATGTATAAGATCACCGTTAGTGATCAAACTATAATATGTGTCCCATGACAAGAGGAAGTTCCTTTTGATAATCTGGGGCCCAAGGGCCAAAGTTCATGGGCCCCTGGACTTTGAAAGGCTAAGCCAGGCAAAGATCTTCTGGAGTTGTCTAGCTAATTCTGTATTTATGAATTTTGACACATTTGTTCAATTCTGGGAATTACAAATACTAAAAGTATAAGTCGATACTATAATTGCATAATACTTGCCCGCACGACGGCAAACTTCAAACGGCAAATTACTCGTAATGTTTTTTTTAGTTATCTGAGCTTTGTAATTTGCGTAGTTACCCATCAAACACAACAACGTGTCTGAAACTATTCCGAAACGTTTTGGAAATGTTCCTAATTGGTTACAGTCGTTTTGTTTTCATTAAACCCTTTTGAAACGTTTTTGAAACGTTTTGAATTGGTAAAAAGATAATTTTGGTTTAAAAAAAACGTTTTAGAAACGTTAAAAAAAAAACGAGAGAAAACCATTCTTAAAGCACGGTACTGAAAGGTTTTGGCTGGGTATGACCAAATATGTATGGAGTGTAATTAAATAGGTCACAGATATAACATGTTAGTCTGAATCTATCAGAATAAAACGCACACACGACGCATTGTTTTAGACCATGGCAAACCACTCATCCTACATCGTTGTTTGAGGTGAAAATTTATTTATTTTGGACCAAAAATTCCTATTTTACTTCACAGAAAGTCGAAAAAGCAGTACAAATAACTAAAATGTGTTGCATAATAACACATTTTAGAAAATTTAGATAATTTTAAGCCCATTTGCTGGTATTTTTTTGTAAATTCAGATTTGTTCAAAAAGGAGGGCGCTAAACATATTTCAAATTATTTAAGATATTTAATTATCTATCATATTGTTTGATTTGTGAAGGTTTGGGCTAAAAATTATAAGTAAACTGTTCTAGACGTCAGATTCTTCTTTTAAATGTCTAATTTCGGTAGTACACACCAGCATATGCCTTCTAAATCAACAAATGAGTTTTTATGAATACCGCCATCTATTTTAACACTTATAAATAAAATGTCGCTATTTCATTGGGTTCAAACAACAGTGCTCTTGGTTTCGAAGTTTTACACCATAGCTTCATGTCAAGCAAGTATACATTATTTAATGAACTACAATGCTATATCATTTAATATAATTTGTTGCTTCGTTTTTGAACAAAGTTTCTCTAAAGTTTAAAAAAGCTGTCATTCCAAACATACCAGGAAACAAAATTACCTGAAACGGCGTTTTTCATTATGTTCACAACAAAAAATGAGAATATAAAATATCCAAACATCTAAATTGAAACATAAACTTTACATTAGTTAGGTCATAATACATGTGGATAAAATTTAACTATATTAAGGCACTACAAAATAAAACATCTTCGATTATTTTAACTCAAATTTCAACAGGAATTTTTCCTTAGAAGGGAGCCTTTTGTGGACTACTCGATAAAATGTCGACCCATATTAATAAAAGAAATGTTACAATTAGACATCGAGTGTTTGATTAAATTTTTCGATTGTGTTTTGAAAATTGGATTGGTTAGTGAATAACATATTTTTCTTTTTAAAAGCCTAATTTGTACGACGTGTATATACAAAATATCGGCAACAAATGGCGAGCGCATTTAAGTATACTTGTGTTTGTTTTATTTTGCAGATTTTAGATGCATATTATAATTATATGGTTGCAACAACGGCAGAATTTTATGAAGGTGATTTTGAAGAATTAAAGAAGGAGTTGAACGATATATTGAACTTCGAAATAAAACTTGCTAATGTAAGTGTAAACGGTAAATCGTGTAAACATTGGTGAATTGAAAGCAGTCAAGTTAGCTCAAACGGTAAGGCGCTCGCTTGCGGTGCAGAAGGTCCCGAGTTCGAACCCCGTCGGTGCCAAAAGTTGAGTGTGCTTGAAATTCCCTTGGACAAGGAAGTAACTGCTAATTGTCTCGTGGAATCCCGTACGAAACTCGGGGAGCTGATCCGGGCAGCGATTGTTCGTATGTGGGCTGATCAAGGTTCAGCGCCCCTAGAGGTTGTCGCAGAACCTGAAATGATGCTTAGCGTGGAATGGAACTTACTTGGGCCACAATGGTCAGCGAACACCTGTAGAGTGCGCAGTGGCCGAGTGGAATTACAAATATGGGAGGCATAGCGCACTATAAATCTCCAGTATTTATTTATTTATTTTAATACTCATAATAAATATATGAACTGGTATACGTTAAAGGGACCATCGTAGATTTCGCTTAGAATCAAAAACGTAATGAAAATGCTCTAATTAGCGCACAAGGGCCAGACAGTTTAGATACTGTCGAAATATAAACATAATTTTGCTATTTGCTGTTCTAACTAGTGATGCACCGATTAGCCTTTTTTTTAAACCTATACCGATTATTTGATGAAATTATCGGCGCTGATACCGTTATCGATACCGATAAAGTATTTCACGATATGGACGGACTTGAAAACGAACCATGCACTGACGTTTCAGTGCATTTTATTTAATACAATGACCTTATGAAGAGTTAATAGAAATCCAGTTCGCAATTGTTGCAGTAAGTTTTACTTTCTAACATTCAAATTTGGGCTTTATGCGTTGTATTCTATTTTTGTTTCTGACGAATTTACAATATAATTTGTGCAGTTAGCGCTGGTGAGCGCAACTATTGTGAGGTACTGTATCTAATGATTTGCGCGATGTTTTGTAATTAATAGGCTTATTATTAACGGATAAGGCAAATATCGGTGCCGATAAATCGGTTACCGATTTATCGTAGCAACCCTAGTTGTAACTCTATTTTCCAATTCGTCATTAATTCCTTAGATATACTCACATAAGCAACGTTTGACGCAGTGGCTGGGCTTTTATCTATAAGCTTGGCAGAATTAGGAAATACCTCAACAATTATACCACTGAGCGTCTAGTACACGCTTTCATTACCTCACGCCTTGACTGCTGTAATTCTCTCCTTGTGGGCCTTCCTGACAACGATCAAAAACTCCAAAGATTACAGAACGCTGCAGCCCGTCTTGTCACGCTGACTAAACGCAGAGATCACATTACTCCAGTGTTACAAGATCTCCATTGGCTGCCTATATCTAAGCGCATTGAATATAAGATACTCCTTCTGGTGTTTAAGACTTTCCACGATCACTCTCCTGCATATCTTGCTAATTTGCTCAGTCGCTATACACCTGCTCGCACTCTCAGATCCTCATCTCAAGTCTCTATCGGATTTCCTACGCAGCGTCCAAGAACAAATTTCTATGGACAAAGATCATTCGCTGTTTCTGGACCAAAACTCTGGAACAATTTGCCTTCAATAATCAGGAATGCTGCTCCAAGTATGACTACTAGTCAGTTCAAGCGTACTCTCAAGACCAAGACTCTACTGAGAAATGAGAAATTACCTTTAACTTTCCAAACTTTCTCCTATGTACATGATTCTGTTTATAACAATTTCAAAGTGTATTTGTAAAGATTGTATATTTCTTAGGTTTTGTTACAAGTATGTACAGCGCTCAACGGCTTCTTTGTTATGAGCGCTCAAAAATCTCACATTATTATTATTATTATTATTATTTATCGGTTGATATTTTCGGTAAGTTGGAGTTTTTTACCGATACTGATTCAGAACGGATAAGGCAAATATCGGTGCCGATAAATCGGTTACCGATTTATCGTTGCAACCCTAGTTGTAACTCTATTTTCCAATTCGTCATTAATTCCTTAGATATCAGTTTCAAACATTGCAAGGATGAACACAACTTTGTTATACAATCGCATGACAATAAGATATCTCCAGGATACAGTACCACAAGTAGGTAGACACTCAGGTGGAGAAATTTAAAGCACAGCAAGCAAACAAACAAACAAACAAACAAACCGACGACGATGATGATGATGACGATGACGATGACGACGACGACGACGACGACGACGATGATGATGATGATGATGATGATGATGATGATGATGATTGATGTAATAAATAAAAACAGCAATGACAAGACATAAAGCAACACCGAACCGAGGAGGAGAAAGAAGAAGAGGAGGGGTTGGGATTGGATAATTAAGGTAGCAATTCACAATGGCAACATAGCGCTTTTACCATAAGTTGAACAGGTGATGTCCAAATGTATTGACGACGAAAAATTGCCTCAGTTCATTTTCGTAACTTATTGCACTGTTACGTTGACTTAATTCTATTACAGTTTGATTGGTTACATTATTTCAATCTCATCATGGAAAACATCGAGAAACCACTGGAGGATGAGGAAGCCGTCTTGAGTTATTCACCATCTTATATATCAGAAATGGGACGCTTGCTCAACCAAACTTCGAAAAGGTCAGTTGTAAATCATTCACTGTTGTTCGAAGCGGACATTTATTCATTTTTCCACAAAAATTCATCATTTACTTCACCAAAACTTTACAAATGTACAAATCACTTGAATGTGTTGAAAAATAAAGTTTTCAACCTATTTTCGAAGTCTAAATTATTTTGGCTGAAATTTAGATAGTTTCAAACCCATTCATTTTTATTTTTATGTGAATTGTGCAAAAAAAAAGGACAAAAAGAGACGCTATACATATATCAAATTATTGATTATCCTTGATTATCGATATGTTGTTTGTTTTATGGAAGATTTTGGCTGAAAATGATGAGCAAAATTTTCTTAACGTCAGATGTTTCATTTGCATATATCTAATTTAGTAGTATGTAACAGCATATCCCTTCTATATCTTAAAATAATTTTTATAAGTAGCGCCATCTATTTTGACACTGAGATATAAAATGTCCCAATTTCTATAGGGTTCAAACACCAGTGCATTCAGTAGACGACGAAAAACACAAATCTCCTATAACATCTTCGGCTAACAAACCCTCTAGAAGGCACAAGATATTATTACAATCACTTATAAAACAAGTAAAGGAAAGCTCCTGGGTTTTTATATTTGACGATGTAGTAGCTTACTGGTGTAAGTTTAAAATATATCCTCCTACATTTGTTCCAAACGATGTTTAAGGTAATAAGTGTTATTCGCATTTGATCTTAGATGAAATATGAAGAAGGTAACATAAGATGAAAACATGTAGATACCGATCGAAATTGTGTTAATCTTTTAAGTAGGTCAAGTATAGCCACTATTTAGCTGTTGGCAAAACACATGCTAGTTAAAAATGAAAAGTAGCTAGTAGAAGCAAGCAGTTGATCTTCCTATGTAAATATACATGTTTCTGTTTTGTTTTGTTTTTCATAAGAATTATCGCGAATTATCTGATGTGGAGAGTGGTTGAAGATACCATAAGTCAACTTCATTTTAAGATGCGCACAATTCGGCAAGACTTTTATCAAATATTAAGCGGTGAGACAATGCAGCCACCTCGTTGGAAACAATGTATCGACAAAACAGAATTGTATTTTGGACAAGCTCTTGGAGCATTGTTTATTGTGAAATATTTTGATGAGCAAAGTAAATCTATGGTAAGAAAATGAAAGTTGATATTAAAATACATTATATCGACTACAAAATGAGCTTAACCCACGTCCTCTGAAGGGGGGGGGGTGTTATTGCAACAACCCTCGATTTATTATAAACACCCTTTTTTGCCGAATAAACTGCGCCCAATGTTTATATGTAATTGTTATAACATCTATGACGCACCATTTGATGTCTGTGGGGATGATTCATCAGAGGCTGTCGTTTGAGTATGGGGTGGGGTTGCCAAAGATTGTGTTACACAGTGGGGAGGGAGTAGTGAATTACCATGATTCTTTGAGGGAAAAATAATTGTGGCTAATTGGCATGTTTATTTCCAATAAGCTCAAATTTGTGATGGCCCACTGACTTTATGACGTCACTGTGACATCAAATGAAATTCGATGGTACTCATTTTTGTATCAATGGATAAACAAGGTTCCCAAATAATAAATGGTGTTTATCTTATCCACAGGCCAAAGAAATGATAGGCGATATTAGATCATCTCTGATTGACGTACTTAGCCAAACTGACTGGATGGATGCATCTACAAGACAAAAAGCTTTGGAAAAAGTAAAACACCAAAGGGGAGACTTCTTGCGATGGTCACAATTGCCATAAAAATTACATGCCATTAGTTTTGAAGCTACTTTTGTAATCATTAACTCTACACCTATTTGAAAGATGGGTTCATAATGTGACTGACGATGACGATGAAGATAAAGATAAATGATGATTGTGATAATGAATATTATTGTGATGGTATTGTCGTCGATGATGATGATGATGATGATGATGATGATGATAATGATGATGATGATATTGCGATGGTATTGTCGTCGATGATGATGATGAACACGATGATGACGACAACGACGATGCCGACGACGATGCTGCTGCTGCTGATGATGATGATGATGATGCTTATGCTGCTGCTGATGCTGATGATGATTATGTTGTTGCTGTTGCTGATGATGTTGATGATGATGACAATAATGATGATGACAATGACAATTTTTTTTTTCTTCTCTCCAGGCTCATACTATTCGGGAGCATATTGGATATGACGAAAACATTAAGAATATCACTTCTTTAAATAAGATATATGAACATGTAAGAATCTCTTTTTATCACCATGGGTATGGGGCTCCCTGTCATATTTTCAACAGAATATTGAATATACGAGGGGGTAACAAAATGTTCTTAACTTCGCCCAGAAGAAATAGAGCCAGGAATAATAATTCATTGTGGAATCCTTGAGGCATCTTAACACAGTCACTGTACAAAACAAAAGAATTTCTCCAACTTCAAACTGATTGTCTACAGACCGCCATTTGTAGAAATCTTATATCTCGTAAAAATTCAAACTTGTATCGACATTTTCAGGTCAGCCATGTTTGATCGATTTCCATATATTTGAAATCAATGAAAAGAGGAGACCATACCGTATCCTATACTACTATGCTATCAAACAATTAAAGTTTGGGAGTGTTATCATAGATTTGCTGGGCACCCAACCTTTAAAAACAGGATTTTCTCCATATAGGACTAGGTATATGGTAGTGGGTTGCTGACATCTTTTGCCACCTGTAAAGAAAGTGAAAATACTGATGAGATCAACTTTGCGCCATAATGTTGCTACACACACATAAAACAATAATTTAAATCTTAGAATTTAAGTTAGCATGTCTAGTTGTCCGCATTAATCCTATAAATAGACAACATATTATAATGAAATGTTACACAGTTCGTCAGTTCAAATGTTCTGTCCGTGCATAACAATACATTTTGTAATCCGTAGTAAAATATTTTGTTAACCCATTACTTATTTTATTCACTGAAGTTAATAAGTATAGATAATACCCACTTGAGAAATTGTAATAAAAAGCACAACTAAAAATCTCTAGGCGTTATGCTTTTCGTCGAAGACAATAGCAGGCCTCTTTTGTGAGGTAAAATTAATTCGATACTTCTATTGTCATTTACGATTTAGTTAACAAAATCCTTTGTCCTTTAATGAGATAACGGACAGAACATTTGAACTAGCTAACTGTTAGTAAAACAGTAATGCAACATTTTTATGAATATTTTGAGTCACAATAAGGTAAAACATTACTGCAATGTACCAGCTTGAATGCTTACATTTTATTCTCAAATTTCAGAAGAGAACAATAGCTATTCGACCCATTATATTGGGCGTATTTGTGTATAAGGTCACGGCGATGAAACTCTTATGTGTAAGTTCGGCGGTGACTCAAAATGAGCATGTACAGATAGCTTCAGATACGTCGATGACTTGGCTTAAACTCAAAATTCCCATGTCCATTAGTGACATTGAGGTCCAATGGGGAACTATAATTGTTGTAAGGTATGATGTATACCTCATCTTCAAGGAAAATTCGACATTTTCATATATCATTTGCAGATAAAAATAGATATACATGATACGTTGAACTTTAAGTATAATTTATTTAACAGGTCGTAATATTTCGCGACAAACATTTTAAAAACGTTTTAGCCGTCTGGAAAGATAGAGCACTGGAATCGATGTTTAAATTAAGGGAACCAGTCGACAAATACAGGTAAACCGTAGCAAACGCACATAAAAAAATGTGTCCCTCAGATGCGCATGCACTCAAAAGGGACCAGGCATGTTTCACTACAGTTCGTCATGTGAGTGCAAGAAAGTCGTATCTGCAATAGCTGCCTTACGTCTTAAATTTGGATTGCACACTGCATGACCTCCATTCTTGGGTCAGTGGTTCTTGAAATGGTTCTTCAGGTGACACCGTCACCTGAAGAACCATTTCAAGAACCACTGACATAAGACAGGAATATTTTGAGGAATTTTTCACAATGTTTTGACAAGGAATAAAATAAATATAACTTAGGGCAGCCATTGCAGATACGACTTTCTTGCACTCACATGACGAGTTGGAGTAATTGATTAGAACACGCTCGACCCTCTTGGGTGTCATTTAAGGGACAACAGTTTTCTATGTGAACCGTAACCCTAAAATTCCCTAACATTAAGTTGCCTGAATTTTATAAGTCATTCCTTGAAAGGTTATTCTTCGAGGAATGAAAAAGGAGATAAAGGAATAAAACAAGGAACACGTAAATATAAAGAAGAAGAAAAAAAAAAGAACGAAGAAGATGAAAAAGAAGAAGGAGTAGGAGTTTTTCCATCCAACACTAAGAGAAGTGCTCAACTTTAATTGTACTTTATTGTTTCACATTGTCTTCCCTTTCATCAGGTGGACCAGTTCACCAGTCATCGTTAACGCATATTATCAATTTACCTCAAATACAATAAGTAAGTACTATATTATAGAATGAGTGAGGCGCACAATTGTTATATCAAATTAAGCACTTAACCACAGGAGAGTATCAATCCAGCATTTTTTGTTTCTTAAGGTGTCTGGTCCACGCGCCGTCCACGCGTACCCGTACGCGCTAGTGTCCGAGTTGGTAAGTGTCGCAATACGCATGCGCATATGCTCTGAGTAGTAAAAATTGCCATATTTTAATATTTTTCTGGAAATTAGTTCGGTGACCCCCAATTTTTATTGTTTTATTTAAAAGAACATACTTGTGCGCAAATTTTATGAAAAAATTAACAAAAATGCTCGGGCAGATTTTTTGAATGAACACTAAATAATTTCACTTTTGCCACTTTTCCCATAGACCCTGAAAAAAATTTCCCCAAAACTTCCAAAATGCTGTCTTTAAACCGACTCTAATGCAGAAACGAGTCCGGTGACCCCAATTTTTATTTTAAAAATCGGTTCTACATCGATAAAATATCATTCATACCGATTTTAACTGGAAATCTTCAGGCCGATCTATCATGGACCAGATACCTTAAATGCATTATAAACAGAGATTATCACCAGGGTTCAACATGAATACCCTGAAATATCTTTGCTCCCAAATAAGGTATTTTTTCTACTAAGCACTGCTCCTCAAGGCATATTTACTCACGCAATACCCATCTTGCTCAGCAAGTCCACATTTCATTATCTCCAGGGGCATTTGCCACAACGGTACGCCTCAGGATGGAGTATTATAATGAGGATTGTTTCTTTCCTCAACGGATTCAAAGTCTTGACTATGGTCAAGAATCTGGGTTGTTGGCACAGGGCAACACATGCCTCATCATTTTCTTGTTTGTTTCTAATATTTCATATAGCATTTCCTTCAGGAATACTTCAGTCACCGTTCTATGATAGAAGGTCACCAAGGTAATTTGAATCTCTATTTTTGCATTACGGGGGCGGCGTGGTGTAGTGGTTAGCAATCTCGCCTTTCACGCATTGGGCCCGGGTTCGATTCCCGGTGAGGGTTGCCTTGCCGGAATGG
>JXSR01S025352.1:0-12472 GCA_000969725.1 Ophiothrix spiculata
TCATTGCATATGTTTTCAGCAACATATTTCATTTCACAGAACTGTTATGAAAATACATAAAAACCTGAACACATTGTGGTTTGAATATTTTCTGCAGTGCAGTGCGGCAATGTTGTGACGTCTTCCCTAAGATAAGTTGGTTAGTCATTTTGTATCAAGAGCAAGCTATTTTGAACGCATTTCTTTCATAACAATATCAGATCCAATCTGACTTACAACTAACACCAAATACTAAACATCATAGAAATAGTCCATAATGCATGGCCCAGCTGGTTACCAATCCTGTCCATAGTGCATGGCCCTGCTGCTTGCAAAGCATGAGACTGGCATTCTGTATTTTTGTTTCCACTGTCGAAGGAATCTTGGCATCAACTGCAATTGCTGAATTTTACAAATCCCTCGAAATTTCTCTGCCAAATGTCAGTGGCTCTTGAAATGGTTCTTCAGGTGACACCGTCACCTGAAGAACCATTTAAAGAGCCACTGACCCAAGACTGGAGATTCTAGGGTGTGCAGTCAAAAATTAATGACAAATGGCAGCTATTGCAGATACGACTTTCTTGCATTCACATGACGAACTTATAACATAAAATCCATTAACTTTTTTATATTAAAGAGCCACTGACCCAAGACTGGAGATTCTAGGGTGTGCAGTCAAAAATTAATGACAAATGGCAGCTATTGCAGATACGACTTTCTTGCACTCACATGATGAACTTATAACATAAAACCATTAACTTTTTTACATTGGTGTTTAAATCACTTTTACATGTTGAAGATGAATTGTCCTGCTATTGCAAACAGATTAAAAGCATTAGCCGATGGCAACAACAATCACTGGGAAATGCAACCAAAGAAAAAGAATTACAAAATTAAAAGTCCTTGTCAATAGAGTTGTGTTGAGTTATCTTAATTGAATTGATGTCTTCACAATCAACCTTGATGGAGTTTATTGACTTTCTTTCAGTATATAAAGTTGGGAGATACATTGGAGCAAAAATATATAGCTATAACAAAACACAATAGCACACAAGACAAGAACTGATGCTACCGTATCATAAGAATTATGGCTTGGGACTTTAGTTTAGTATCAAGCTGCAAATCAGAATGGATATGATACTGTTTATGAGAGAAATATGCTCAAAATAGCTTACTTTCCATACTACTAAGTAACTTATCCTAATTCTTTATCCAAATTTTGTTGCTAAAAAAGTGATATATTAAATGGGCAATTCATGATCCACATTTCATACCAAAGGTAACCTCTATAAATATCAAAATTTAGATTTTTGTACTAGTATACCACGTGTATCAACAAAAATTGTGCACAGATTAAAACTGATTTTGACCTTTATAAAAGCACCAAATCATAATTTTCTTGTTATTGTAGTAAAGCAGATTAAATTAGCTTTCAAATGCAGAAAAAATTATAGAAATCGGATGAAAAATAAAAAAGATATGACCAATATTGTGAGTACTTTTAGCTTTTATCATAATGCCATAACCCGTAATTGTGATATGTAATATCTTGCTTAACTGTGTAAATCCCATTGGAATGGAAGAAAAAGAGACGTACTTACAAAATTGGTCATATCTTTTTTATTTTTCATCCGATTTCCATCATTTTTTCTTTGAAAGCTTATTAAATTTGCTTTACTACAAGGTCAAAATCAGTTTTAATCCGTGCACAATTTTTATTGATACATGTGGTACAATGTTTATTTCATTACTCTGCACAAGAGAAATCCCGATTCCTCCATGCAGTTTATCAGGTTAGCAGGAAAGGTTGCTGACAGCCATTACCACCTGTAAAAAAGTATAAATGCCATTGAGACCATTTTTACACCATACTGTATATAAGGACGAGTGACCATCCTGATAATATTTCATTGATTATAGGTTAATAAATGCGCATTTCATACGCGGGTGAAATGAGACAAAATCAATGCACGCGCAGTCAATTTTGATGCGTCCAATTCACCAGGCCCGTAGGGGCCGAGTGCATTGGACTGCAATCAAAATTTACCACAAGTGCATTGATTTTGTCTCATTTTACGAGCATTATGGAATGTAAATTTATAAATCTAATTCATACACAGCAGAAAAATAATATTGCATCTTTTGTGAAAAGAAATAAGGCCTTTAATATGACTATCAAAATCAAAAACTTCTCTAAACTAAATAAATAATCACCCGACAAAAACAATGAAACATTCATACGCACTCAATGCCCACCACGCAAATCGGAACGCAACAAGCGCAGTGGATTGTGAAAATCCACTGCACTCCGCGTACTTTATATTCTTGCGTTCTGATTGGCTAGGTGACACGCGCAGATACGCGGAGTGTATGAATATTTCCTAATATCTTTTCATCAACATTATTGTTATTCTATTTTTTGTTGTCACCTTAAATCAGTCAAAAAATGTCTACATTTTTGTAATGTTCCTCTCCTGGGTTTTCTCTCAGTATTATTAATATGAAATAAGGATGATAACTCTTAACCAGCTGGTCCATCTGGGCTTGTTTGACATTTTATATATTTTAATTCTAAGGCATTGCAATAGGGATAAGCATGGGGATTTAATTAGTGCAAAATAGAATTGGCATTTTTCTTCTTGTACTAGATCAGTTTTGATGTAGACATGGGAATTTCAAGCAAAATTTTGATGTAGACATGGGAATTTCAAGCACAATTTTGATGTACAGTGTGTCCCAGAATGAAGTTATCAAGACTTCAATGCCACGTAATTCAAAAACTAAAATATCCGAGACACTTAAAGTTGGTAACAATCATGCCTAATGTCTCTACTTACTTTGGTGCAAAAATGAAGAAAATCCATGCAAAAATTATCTAGTAGTGAGCGTTTGAAGCTCCAAAGGGCTTTGGACACTTTTCCCAGTTTGGAGAGGTCGTAAAAATCCAGCGGAAATTTGCAGGGGAAGTATGCGAGCTAGGATATCATCTTTACCAACATTTCTGTTTTGTTTCGCATGTTGCTTCTCCGCGATGATGCCTTGGGGTCTTAACAAAGGTTCTGTAGAATGCAAATTCGGCTTCTACCTTGGCGTCCACACGCTACTTTTTTGCAGTTCCTTCTGTCATCCGATACAATCAGCTTTTTATTTTCTGACATTTTAAAGATGGAATACTTGTGCGATGGGGATATCTGGCTCCTGGTAATGTTAAATAAATCTTTCCATTGTTTCAATGATACCTGCACTTTCCAGGTATTTGTCAATCATGATACTCTTTTCTCCATTGACAAATGAGGTGTTATGTTTGCTTTGAATTACCATATTCCTACAACCACTGCTATCAGGGTACCAGCCCTTTAGCGTACTTTCAAATTACCCGCTCAATGATTTTCCTAAACGATTACCCAATAAAATATTAAATGATTTTTGCAGAAAAAAAAAACAGATTTAGGTTAATATAATCTTGAAAACAAAGACACTTATAATTGGACAAATATTATCATGACTATGTCTGTAAAGATGACGTTCTTGTTGCATGGTTTTGCTGCAAATCTCCGTTGAATTTTTACAACTTTACCTAAACTGGGAAAAGTGCCCAAACCCCTCTGGAGCTTCAAATGCTCATTTCTAAAAAAGTAATGCATACATTTTCTTTTTTTTTGCACCACACAAAGTCAAGACTTCAGGCATGATTGTCACTAAGTTTCATTGTCTGAAACTATTTGGTTTTTGAACTGTGTTGCGTTGAAATCTTGATAACTTCATTCTGGGACACACTGTAGACATGGGAATTTCAAGCACAATCGTGTCAGCTACAGTGATATTGTACAATGTTCAAAGTGGAGCAATTGTTATTTGTTTAACAATGTAGGGAGGGGTTACTAAAAATGAAGTGTCTATGGAGCTTGTTTAGGCCAAACAAAGTTGTTTGGTTGCCATCCATCGACCGACCCTATTTTTTTGTTGAAAAATGTTTTTTTCTCAAAAAATATGCAAAATTTACCGAAAACTACAAAAAACCAATGTTTGCTTTTTTCGATATTCAACCCTCAAAATGTTTAGGATGTCCCAAATCACTACAAGAGGTATTTTATTGTTTTGATTTGATGTTGCGGGGGAAGTTGTGAAGGCTGAAGCGGCCGATTGACTTAGCGGTTCATGGAGGAGTATTGAAAAAAAAAATAAAAAAATAAAAAAATACACGACCGACCAACGCTATCTGAAAAAAGCTGTGGAAGGCAACCAAACATTTTTTTGGCCTTATTCTGAATAGTAAGTTTGATAGCCCTACTTTTTCCAGGATACAAATTTTGACTCTAGCCCAAATATAGCCTATTTCATACTAAAATAAAAAAAACTTCCCCTCCTCCCAAGGTTCTAATTAAGACAAGACACTTTTAAAAATGTAGTTCTTTTTCATTTTCTTTTGAACTCAATAGACATCACGATTTGCATTTTGCAACATGCAAAATGACATGGTAAAATGATTCTCCTGCCAGAATTTTGATCAATCTGAGCCATTTGTCCTTCTTGTAACAAAATGTTTTATATTTGATCAAGCAAGCAGGGAGTTTATGTGCTGGTAATAAAATGTGTGCCTCTACATAAAAGGTACTTGTTAAACTGTACCTGTATAAAACTTTGCATTTGTTATTCTTTGTCACGCTTGATATTTAAACCATCTCTTTGGTATTATCAGTTTTCACAGTAATCAGACCAGATTTCAGTTAAAACGCTTTACATACGATTCAATATACAAATCCAATACCAAAATGCATCAATCTGAATTTCCTGGAATAATTTGTTTTAAATCTGAATGCCAGAATTTTACATATAGAGACAAATTTATATCAACAATCAGAAACAAAACAATATGATAAGGTTTTAAAATGAGATTATACTAATCTACTTGTATATCACTCATGTAAGTTTTGTATTTCCTTAACGTTTTCCGAGAAACCCTCCTCTGTTTTCAGCAAGTGATGGCTGGATGATGAGTAACAGATCCTATACTACTGGACACGGATCGCCTCATGACAATAAACCTTCATTAGCAACTTTGTCCATGATTCACTGTTGGGAGATTAATTTATGGGAGAAATAGCAATGTCTTCTCTGATACATGGGTTCTCTAAGTCTCTCCTAATACTTAGAAGTGCTAAATTGTTTAAAAATTTCTGTGTGATGTTCTCACATTATTACTTTTGTATTTGCTTCTCTCACAGTAGACCTTGTTGATTTCTTGACTAGAAGTTTGTTCAAATTTATATTTAGAGTTGCGTAATTAATGTTTAGACAAACTCACAGCAACCAGTCTAAAATTAACTAAAACACAGATAATTCAATCAAGGTAGACTAGTAGCCAGTTGTGTCAAGACCAGGGCTTTAGATATTGGATACAACCAAATATGAAACAAGAATACAATAAATATCATCATTTTTATAAAAACAACATAACATCTTTAAAAAAAAACCTTTTTATTTGTCCCGATAAACCAAATTTATGTCTCGCCATAAAAGACAACTGTTAAAGCTGTGTCTACACACCCATGCAGTCTGTATTCACAGTCATGTCTTGATCCTGTACTGTGTAACCTAAAGCAGAAATCTACATTACTGGTATTATTGGGTTTTCTGATTTTTACAGCGGATTTTGCTCACAATATTTTGTTTAAAGGTTTCTTTATAAAACTCAGTTGACAGAGTTAAGATAACAGAATATGCTGTCATTTCACACCCCTGTTAGATATTGGATACAACCAAATATGAAACAAGAATACAATAAATATTATCATTTTTATAAAAACAACACATCATCTTTAAAAAAAAACCCTTTTTATTTGTCCTGACAACCTAAATGTATGTCTCTACATACAAGACAGTTGTAAAGGCTGTGTCTACACACCCATGCAGTCTGTATTCACAGTCACGTCTTGATCCTGTACTGTGTAACCTAAAGCAGAAATCTACATTACTGGTATTATTGAATTTCCTGATTTTACAATAGATTTTGCTCACAATATTTTTAAAAAGTTTCTTTATAAAATGAAATGATCTTACGACAGTAAAAAAACACCACATGTTTTGTTGATTTTGAATGTGATATGAAAATAAATTGCGATGCTCTTACCCTTTACTGATTAATTTTTAAAACCAAAAGTTTACCCAAATACTTACTAATTTCCTAATTTTCTAATTTCCTAAATATTTCTCATAGCTCTCAGTTAATTACATTTAGTTTTATGAGTAAATGCAAATCTAATTTTTCTCTTATCTTCAATCTAGCAGCCGTAACTACTCCTAAAATAAAGTGGTAACCTCTATTTCATGAATGTCATACTGTATGTAAGTCAGAAATTTATGAAATCGAGATAAGTATAATGCCTTTTAAGTTATCAAACCTACCTCAGTGAGGACCAGGAAACAACAGATTTTCAGACTTTTGTAAAAAATCTTTTCTACTAATATGTTTCAGTATTTCAGCGGTTTTATTGAACTTTAAACATTTAAAGCTATTTGAAAAGAAATCAATATAAAATACATAACAAAAAGTATTCTAGTATCCACATGTAAGAAACAATTTCAAGAAGTCACAGATGATTGGAAAGATTAAACAACATTTTTGAATATAAAATGCTTTTTAAATAAGAAACACGGTAAATAAGGGATTATATAGTAACTTTCCATTCTGGATTTTCTGTGTCTGCAGGGTTTATGTTTCAAAGTTCTTTTCTTGCCTTATATGTGACCCGTCATATCGAAAGGTACCTTAAGGGTCCCGAAATGAAAATCAATTTTTATTTTTTTTATTTTTTTTTTGTCTCATCTGAAATATTTATTATAAATTAAGCTTTAAAATGACACCTTGCTTTTGGTTATTGGATGCTTGATTGCAAAGTTACATTCAAATTGGTAAAAGGCATCAGGCTGATTCAGAAAACAATAGTTCTGAAAAAATGGAGTTTAAAATTTCTGCATTGGTAAAACTTGAATGGGGAAAGGATTTTTATCTAGGTTTTTAAAACATTTGTCTTATGTTTTGGATGTTGGAACCTGATTAATATGATAGAATACACTTCAAAGGTAACATTTCTGATGAAATTAGAAATTTGACCTTGGACGTGATTTTTGACTTTGCTCAGCTTCAATGGCCCGTATAGGGCAATTCAAAAGTAACGTTTGCGACCAAAAAATTTAAAAATTTCACTTTTAAATGGTCACAGAACCTAGCATAAACAATATATCTACAAGTTTGTTGTTGATAATAGTGCTCACTGGTGGGATCAAGATATGTATGTGTTTTAAGATTAAATTAATTGTCTAAATACTGAATAAAGTTCATGTAACATTCAGTAACATTTGTGACATCGCACGGAAATATTTTTTCTGTTGTTGCTCCAAATGACTTCAAAGTACGAATTCTGTAGAATGTTAGCGAATTGCGCTTTACACAGATGATGGGTAACATATTTACAAATATTTAATAGAAGTGGTAAGAAATTCTTTCATCAAGATTTCTTTGAATGTAATTGTTTGTTTGGTAACGTTTGTGACATTTTGGTGTAACTTTTTGGTAACATTTGTGACATTTTTGAATTAAAACATGTGCTCATTCATGCGCTGATAGTAAATGGCTGAAAAAACTGCTTATGTGGTCGAATAAAAAAGCTAATTTTTTGCTTGAAGTCAAGAGAGTTTCATTTTCACTGGAATGAGCCTGCAGTCTGATGTAAGAAGCTGTAAGACAATATCTTGAATTAAAAAGTACAAGTCACTGAATGACAAAGCCTTATATCTCGATTTTTTGGTGAAAACATGAGCTTGATTCTACTTAGTCGGTCATACTTTGTCGTGACAGAACTCTCTATTTCATTCTACAAAACTATGCAATCATCTCTTTAACTTTGTTCAAATTGGCTTACTCTCAAAAAACTTAGCAGAAACACTGCCCATTTATGATCCAATTTTTCAAATGTTGTGTCTTGTATCTTTTTGATACAGGGTTTTTGCTCAAAAGTTATAATGACATTCTTCGCATTCTGATGATGACATTTGGAACAAAAAACTTGTATCCAATTAATTTTAAAATAATCCAAATAATTTCTGGACTAGAACAAAAAACTACCTTCATAATTTCCATTATTTCAAAACTAAAATCATAACATAGCTTCTTAGTCAAAATATAGTTATTAATAAGAGAATTCAAAGAAAACTTTTTGGAACATGTTACTTTTTTAGATACATTTTATCATTTCAGTGATGAGAGATCATTGCTATCACGTCAAAATCTTTTCTATTGAAAAGATTAAATCAATCTACAAAACTATACCCACTATAATAGCAGCCAGCACAAAAGCTTCAGTTTCCAGACTTTACCAATTTCAAAAATGATTGCAAATGTATATGTGGTACACAAGTGTTTTGATTGCTTACATTCATTTTACAAATTGAACATTACCGGAATCAAGCCGATGTAGCAATTTTATTGTGAGAAATACAAGTCAGTGAACTCAGCATAGTAATGCCACATGCAGCCAATTTAGAGAAGACATTTTAAGTGACAAAATGTACCAATTCACTATGGGAATATAAGATAATTTGGGATAAAGCATCAAAATACTATAATGCATCAATAAGCTGAGGCCAAATAAAAGAAAGTTGTGTTTGTTTTCTACCTTACAAATATTTATAAAAATCATAGTTAAATTCCATATAATTGTTTTTATTTCTTGAACTGCTATGGGTTTAATAACTAAAAGGAGCATGGTCCGATTGCTTCAACTTTTTTTCAAGATTCTTTGTCAAAAGATAGTCATTAGTAAGATAATTCAAAGAAAACTTTGTTTGGAACATCTTACTTTTTAAGATACGTTTTATCATTTCAGCGATGAAAGATCATTGCTATCACGTCAAAATCTTTTCTATTTAAAAGATTAAATCAATCTACAAAACTATACCCACTGTAATAGCAGCCAGCGAAATCTTCAGTTTCCAGACTTTACCAATTTCAAAAATTATTATAAATGTAGATCTGGTACACAAGTGTTTTGAATGCTTACATTCATTTTCCAAATTGAATATTACTGGAATCAAGCCGATGTAGTAATTTTATTGTGAGAAATACAAGTCAGTGAACTCAGCATAGTAATTTGGCAAAACGCCACATGCAGCCAATTTGGAGAAGACATTTTAAGTGACGAAATGTACCAATTCACTATGGGAATACAAGACGATTTGGGATAAAGCATCAAAATACTATAATGCATCAATAAGCTGAGGCCAAATAAAAGAAAGTTGTGTTTGTTTTCTATTTTACAAATAATTAAAAAAATCATAGTTGAATTACATATAATTGTTTTTATTTCTTAAACTGCTATGGGTTTAATAGATTAATAACTAAAAACCTGAGATTTTCAAATTTCTTCTCACTTTGATGAAACTAGTCTAACATTTCTATTCTAAGTAGTTGAATATTTACCCAGTTATTGATATGATATTATTATTCATATCAGCATCCAAGTTAGAGCATTAAATCTCACAGCATTGGTTGTTATTTTTTTGCATTTTAGTGATATAATTACATCTTTGTTTTAAAAACAACAATTCAAGATGAATTGTAAAATCCTCACAAATATTTTTGCTTCTCTCATCTTTGCATTTTTGTTGAAATGATCAATAATACCTTATTCGATTGACAATATTTTGCTGAAAATTTACCCAAGTTAGTCCTGACTAATACGATAACACTGAATGACTTACTGTCAAGTGACTGAAATAAATATTACTTTCACTGCAAAAATATTTTCTATTATCACTCGCTAAGCTTCTCAAAGCCATTCAATATTATATTACATGTAATATGATTTGTAATAAAAATTAATAAAATCTAACAATATTTCAATTGTCAAAAATCACATAATACAAGTGATCTTATCAGATTGTCAAAAAGTACATAAATCCCTGGGGGCGACTGGCATATTTAAGGCATGGTTGTGCCGTGACTTAGCCCTCCTGTTCTGCTCATCATGATCTCATTTTGCAAAAACTTCAGTTCCAAAGACCCAGATATGTAATGGTTGTAGGGGTGTGGTGGTTGGATAAGGTGGATTAGGGTGTACGCTATCATAGGTGCCCCTGGCTACAGAGCATATAGCTCTGTAACCCGGTGGCGTGTATGTTCAATGGTATTAAAAATAAAAAGCTTAATATTACAAAAATATAACCCCCCCAATTCACCCATTCAGGAATCCCAGGTCACACATCTATGCACAAACACAGCAAACTTTTTTCTATTAAGAAAGCAAAGCCGGGCTGCGGACCGAGAATCTGTTGTTGTTATGCACTAACAGTCTTTCAAAATCTCTGTATATGTTAAAAAATCAATTGCTGCTTATAAGTCACCTGTGGACTGTACTGACCCAAAGGGTACTAACCTTAATTACTACACTCAAAGTCGGCCAAAACACAACTGTGTGCTTGCCTTAATTCCATAATGCATAATGTGTGCTGTTTGTTAATGTGTTGAAATGGTCACCTAATTGTACGGTCAATTGAATTTACTTGTGTTGACTATCGTTCTACATCATGAGATATGGCTTGGAATAATAATACAGCCAGTTAGACACTATCCCATGATCCTAATATTTTGCCCTGTGGTGTAAATCTGTATCTGTACAGTAGCCCGATTTGTAAAATTGCACATGTAGGTAAAACGGAATATAGTGTTCACTGCAACATGGGATTGGTTTGAATAATGATAAAACCAGGATGTTACGTCATGAATTCATAACTTTTTCACAAAATTGACCATTAAAACCAAAATAGAATTCTGATTGACAAAACAACGACTGAAATTGATACTTATATAAGATATCTACATATATGCGCGGTCGTAATCGCCGGGCGATCTTTTTTGACCAAGATATTAGGGGTAATATCCATACACGACGCTACACAATACAATGCGGTATTCATGCTGGTGAACCAAGATCCAAGTATACAGATGGTTATATTATATTCTATTTATCTCTTTTTCTCATCATTTTTTCCTTAACTTTTCTGTTCCTTTCTAAGTTTCCCCATCAAGTTTTGGACAGAGTATTCTTACATGGTAAACATGATCGGTTTATATTTTACATTTGAGTAGAAACAGGCTATTTTTTCTGTTTTGTATGTCAGCATTATTGTTGACCTAGTTTATGTGTGCTAGATTCCAATCTTCCAACAGTATCAATTATTCATTCTATTCAATCATCAAGTATGTCTAGTCACATCCCAACACTAAACAAACGCTTTAATAATTTCCGCAATCATCGCATTAATTTGACAGATTTACCCTAAAGCCATAAGAAATATTTGGAGCAAATATTTTGTAACTTGTTTAAATGATTATTTATTCATCTGATGATTCCATATTTTGAGGTGATTTGTACAAGAAGGTGCTATATCTCTTTATATATGCTATATAAAACCAAATCATCAGATACTGTAAACAATTTTAGCTTTAGCACAATTTTGTTTTTTGAACTTTAAAGATGCTACTTCACATAAACACAAATGAGCTGAAGCTTAGTTAGATTTAGTTAATGCTATGGTCTAACAGTCATTTAATTTAATAATACTTTTATTTATCTATCAAATAATTTATTTTTAATGTAAGGTTTAACAGATTGAAACATGAAAATGTAGGGATAGGGAGGGCACTTTAGGTAGTGAACCATTAGCATTAGGGTGCAGACATTACCCACCACTACCCCCTCAGGTTTTTTTTAGTACCCCCCTGGGGGGGGGACATAAAAAAAACCTGATTTTTTTTACTCTAACAGTGACAGCATATTTAACAAAATGTTGAATACCGTACCTTAAGTATATTATGTCAAATGAACAAGAAATATGTGACCGTCAAGCCCGTATGAGCAGTAAATGCAAGAAACTTCATTTTGCGCTACAGGTGAAAATACTAGTCAAGGTCGTTATTTGCCGAAATTGATTTTTTGACAGATTCACAATCCTAGTGCTCACTACAAAATACCAGCAAAGTTTCATTTCAAGAAAATAATAGGAAATGTTAAATAAATTGGCATATTCTTAAGACGATCAACAGAAAATATAGGGCTTACTAATCTTTGAACGCGTTTATCTCAGTTATACGTTTTACCCACTGACAATCTTTTTTGCTTGTCAGTTTTAAAACTGAATTAGACGGATTATTGTTCTGACCAAATAAAATTAACTTTTAAAGGCATTTCACATGTCAGAAAAATCAGGACGAAATGCGTTTGTCATTGAGATGAAATGCGTTTGCCCCTCCTGACCAAAAAGTGGTGCAGCTGATATTCGTTCGATAAAATGACATAAACCAAAAACAGTTTCCGTAAATTCACAGATTAATGTAAATTTACAGATTATAAATTACAGAAATTCTTAATAGTGAGTAAACTTAACTGGTATATCTTTATTCCCAGGTCTAACAAAAACCAAGTTTATTCACTTT
>JXSR01S025354.1:0-13256 GCA_000969725.1 Ophiothrix spiculata
GTGCTCTCCGTCATACATAAGACAATGTTATACAGTGTGTGCCAATAAAAACGCAAGATTTTGTACTATTTTTTTCTGAGAGAATTAGGCCACAGGTAATAAAAAAGAATTATCAGATTTTATTGTACATAATCTTATTTACAAACAGCTATTTATTTTGTGAAATTCGGATCTTTTGTTCGGAAGTTATGACAAATACTGTGAAGCCCTTAATAATTGAGGTAATCCGATTTATAGGTTTTTCAGGTCAAATATCAACTTATTTTGACCAATGATCTAAATAGGCAAATCAATTGTCCAAATAAGTAAATAAAAGGCAACATACGGTTATTTGAAATGACAACATTGGTATACATTAATGTATTAATACCACACAGCAAATACCAACCTAAGGCACTTCAAATGTCCATATTGTCATAAAATGTCAAATTAGTTTGATTAAGGTCACAATTGTGAAACCAAATGTTTAATAGCGATTTCAAGTATCACTGTTTTGATTAAGTCATAATTTGTGTTCAAAATGTCCATTTCTGTTATTAAATATAAAGTAAACGTAAGTATATTTCATTTATAACATGTGTACAAACGCGTACAAACTAAGCCATTTAATTTAGCCGTTCTGTTTCGATACTTCCCCCCTCTAATATACGGTATACGGTATGCCTATATCATTCATGTAATGATTATGGAAGACAAAATAATTGTTGAAACATCTTGGCTAGAAATCTGACGAGAAAGACGATTATTTTCACCCGTTCATTTCGGATACTGAGACAAACAAAATAAGGCTTCAAAATCCTTAAATACTTGAACTTGAGTGAATGATAAATTCCTTTGACCTATCTACCCAGATTTGTATTTGTACTTCATTATTTTATATTTTCTCTACATGTTTTTAATTTTATTGAAGTCAGATTAATTTGAGCGGTTGGTTTTGGATGGTCCTTTTTTTGTTTCATAAGGGCATGCTCAATTCAGGTCTACCTGGCCTTTTAAATGTACAGTTGATGATATTGAAATAAAGTTTGATTTTGTTTTATTTGCTTTTGTGTCAAAGTAACATTTGATTTATCTATGTAACATTTGATATACCTAACTCACGTTTGACGGTGAGTTGATCAAGGTATTATGTAACAATTTCTATTGTGTGGTTATTTGAATTAACTACTGTGATAATAATGTTTTACAGTAAACATTTGATCTTATATATTTTCATTGTTTTGACATTTGGTTTTCCTATTGACATTTGAAATGCCATATATGACTATTGATACCATGGATATTTGACCTGAAAAACCTATAGTAATTTCAATTCGATAATCACTTTCAAAAGTAGGTTGCAATAAAAGGCATTAACAGGGGTTTTAACACTTAAGTGGTCAAGGGAGGGTCTATATGGACCTAACATTTGGTTTTTGCGCGTCAGCGCAAAAACGCGTAGTAATTTTTCATCGCCCCTCCATGTATTTGTTTAACTTTACCATACCCTTCACCTGGTGGCAAAAATTTAAATCGACCCATTCCCTTTCCCATGCTAATTAGCATAAATAAGCATTTTTCGAGGGCGCTCTTCAAATTTGTTTTGCTCATAAAATCGTAACAGAACAACTGTTTTTCAAATTTTATTTCAAGAATGTATTTGTACTTATATACTGCAAATATGAGCCACATTTCATTGAAAAATTCTATTTGGAAGTGACTTTTCAAATTTTTGGCGGAAAAATTTTGATGCGTCACGGCAAATTTTGTTTTTGCCGCCATTTTGAAACGGTATGTCCGATTTTGTATTTTTTTCTTTGTTTTAGTTTTTTTGAAGTACTTTACCTCTGGCCCGAGTTTCAACGTGAAATTCCTTCGCGAAAGCGCTCTTTCGGTATTGGGTCCATATGCACCCACCCCCCTTGACCACTAACGAGCATGTGGAGGACCTTGACAACTTAAGTGTTAAAAGCAAAGTAGCTTCATTTCCAGATGAAAAAAATATCACTTGCATTTGTGTTTGATGTTATACCAAAAGCCAACTAAAAGTATCTAATCAAGCAAAATTGGCAAAAACCTTAGCAATTATAAGAAATAACCGATTTTATTGTTGTCTCTACACAATTTCACCTTCATCCGAAACCGGAATTTAATTCGGTACGTAAGACAAAATTTGACTCAGAGTTGGCGTGACCCTTCAAGTTTATTTTGATACGAAGCGTTGTTTTTTGTTTGCTCAAAGTTGCATTTGCAACTCAGTACCAATAAGTGGTCAACATACTTTTTTTACCTTTTTGATTTGTTTTAGAGCTGATGCTGACTGAAGTACAACAACTAAACAACTAAAACTATATCATAAGTGATATTAATTCTATCTTCAAATTGATCACCTGTTTGGTTTTTAGTGAAAGAATTTAAAACATAATCAATTGGTAAAACGAATAAAGTCAGTTTTGAGGTGTTCATTTCTGGGATGTAGATCACCCTACTTGGATTTCATCCGATTTTCACAAATCGAACCAGAATGAAAAGGTGCTCCATTTTGAATGCGTTTTGATGAATATGAATGGACATAATATCGGTACCAATCATATGTTATCTAGGGACTGCTTGACAACAAGAGTAATTGTGTTGTTTACTCTAACATAACTGTTTGTGAATATTTCATGAAATGTTGTTTCATTCTTTGAGGTGCTGTAGTTTTTCTGAATTGGTGTTTTTTATACAAAAGTTTCTTTTATATTTTAAGTTAGACAGAATTACACAATCTCTCAAAATAACAAAAGAGCAATACCAGACAATCTTGGCTATCTGTGCTAAAGCACATTTGGGACGTGTTACAACAAAAGGTACCTTAAGTCGGAGCTGCATGTGTCTGGTTAACAAACTGAAAAAATATGTTTATGGATATATGGACCCTGGATTTTTATTTTCGCACGCAACAATAAAGCTGTTTTATGTAATTGTCAAGGTAGGGGCTACGCATGTTTTGGTGAAAAAAATTCAAATCGGGCGTGTCATTTTTGAGATAATTAGCATAAACTGATAAAATGAAACAACTTTTATCAATTTTTATCTCAGCAATGTATTTGTAATTATAATCTGCTATTATGAGCCACATTTTATTGAAAAACTCCTTTGGGAAAACGGATTTCCAATTTTTGGCTGGAAATTTTTCGGAAAAATGAAAATTTGACACGAATCAGATAACTGGCCGTCATTTCGAAACGGAATGGCGGAGTTTTAATCTTTTTGTTTCATATGTATATAATTAAGTTGGTGTATCATTGTGTTAAGTTTTAAGGGTAAATATTGAGGAGAACATTGTTTTTAAAGCGTTCAAAATCCACGATCCATACGGACCCCCCCCCCCTTGTGCACTATCCGGATTCTAGAACACATTATGTACTTAAGTGTTGAGAGAGCTAGGGTAGTAAATGTATACTGTCATTTAGGTTCTTGGGTTAAATAACGAAGGAACAAAGGCAAGAGGTGCTCTAGTTTTTTGCCGTCTCTCAAAATATTGATAATTGAATAGTTTTTAAGAGTTTGTTAATTAGACACGTGTAGCTCGGACTTAAGGTACCTTGTGCTGTAACACGGCACATTTGTGTTTCTAATGATTGGCCACGACAGTAAGAAAACATAGCGTATGACATACATTTATAAAAAACACTGCTACCAAAACATCATGAGAAGCAAAGATGACTTTTGAGAATACTGACAATGATGTATGTCCCGCGGTATGTTTATTTAAGAATGAGTATGCTTTCTAAAGGCAGGGACTCATGTTTTAATCCAACTGAAAAAAGCCCTAAGGATATCAATGTTAAGATGACACCAACCTTCTTTATATTTATGTTATTTTTGTTTGTAGTTTTGTTTCCAAGGTAAATATTGAAAGCCTATATTTAACGCTGACTTATGACATCATGTTCCAGGAGTTTAGAGTATGTTCGGGGATAAGTTTTCATCCCGGGGTTTTCATGTCTTCACTGTTAAAAGACGGTTTTTATGAGAGGTTTAACGTGCATAAACTTTGTAATTGTCTAGAAAATGACCCGAAGAAATAGAATTATTGATGATTTTGGTGATATTTGGCAAAATGTCATTATGCAGCAAGATTAAAAGTGACATTGGTAGGATCAAGTCTTTTTAAACATTTCAAAACAAGAGTGATTCCTTTTTTCCGGTTCGTTTGCGGTAAGGCTATCCGGAAACCAATGCGTTTACATGTATCGGTCCCTTGAGTGATTCATCCGTTTTGAATGCGTTTTGGTCATGCGAAAACTTTTCAATTAGAGAAGATGCTGAAAATAATTTATTGCCTCTCTTAAAATATTGACTATTGAATAGTTTTAAGAGTTTGTTAATGAGACATTTGTAGCTCCGATTTCAGGTACATGTTGCTGTAACGCGTCAGATTTGTTTGATATGATCATGATGATTTGCCACGACAGTAAGAAGACATAACGTTTGACATACATTTATAAAAACACGCCTACCAAAACATCAAGAGAAGCAAAGATGACTTTTGAGAATACCGACAATGATGTATGTCCTGCAGTATGTTTATTTAAGAATGTGTATGTGTAGGCAGGGACTCATGTTTTAATGCAGCTGGACACATATAGCCCCAAGGATGATAATGTTTTGTTTCCAAGGAAAATATAGATACAACATATCTGTCAACGGTAGATTGAAGTAGACATTAAAGGCACGGTTACCAATTCATGACGAATGTTTTTGAGTCATACAAAAGAGATTGACGCAATTGTCTTACATCATAATACAGAAAAATATTGAGTCATGATGCAAAGATAGATGTAGAGTAGTGTATTGAATGATGCAGAAAAGTTACGTCAGGGCCTGTAACATTATAAGGACTTCTTCAAAGGAGGTAGTTATACATTTTTCCTAATATTTTTGCATCATGACTCAAAATACATTTCGTCATGGTTTTTGTATCAAAGCCTTTCGAATGTCGGAGATATTCCGTCATGAACTGGGAACAAGGCCTAAATATTAATGATACTGAAAGTCCCCCTTGTTACTACACTTTAGGGGTAGACAGTTACACTTCACTCACCAGATCGTGATTGTGAAATTAACACGCTCAATATTATAATATAGGGGAGCAGGCCCGTAGCCAGGAATTTTTCAAGGGGGGTGCGGATTTTCAAAAATTGGACCTTTTGGAGGAAAAATTTTCGTTTTGGTCGACCCTAACCTAATTTTAGTAGTATTTAAGCAGTTTTCTAAGCATTTTGTGTAGTATTTTATTTAAAAACGACCTACATTTACTTGTTTTGGTGCTTTAGTTGTTATTTTGGTGGTCATTTATGGAATTTTTGTGGACCTTTTTTGTACATTGTCAAATTTAGGGGGGTGCGACGCCCCCACCGCACCCCCTCTGGCTACGGGCTTGTAGGGGAGGTTCTGCTGTTTCCAATAATACCAAGATCATGATAGCTGTTACGTAATTATGACGTAGACAAAGTTTTTTCGGACTGAAAAGAAATCGACTTTTGTTAAAATGGCCACTGGAAATCGTTATTAACGTTTTAAATGTCGGAATTTCGTTTTTATCCTAATAAATGAAGGAAACAACAATTCTGTAGAAAATATTGTGAATCATGCGAAGGCGTCGACATTGATCTCTTCTCTTACATAGAAGTTTGAAAATTCATGCAATGTTAATTTTTTTTTTATTAAACCAATGAAATTGTTGTAGTTTAAACTAATTAGTGATTAGTGTAAATATTACCACCAATTTCCAATCTCTCTTGTTCAAAATAAATACTTCGTCAAATGTCTTGGTAATTGACATACAATTTAAAAAAAAATCGTTTACAATATTGTTCAGCATACATGATTACATACAATTCAAATGTAAATGTGGAAAAGAAGGTCAACATGCCAATAAGGCCAAAACGTTCTAAATGTCGGAATTTCGTTTTTATCCTAATAAATGTTTTAATCGTTATCTGCATTATTTTAACCATATATAGTAATATATTGTTTTTGATTATAACTGTATATGTGTACAGCCGCGGCAAAAGGGTCCAGTTGTCGGCTCGTACATGTTGCTTCTTGTAGCGTATCTAATGTATGGTATTTGTATACATCGGATATCCTACAATGAGCAACATGTAGGAGTCGACAACTGGACCCTTTTGCTAGGGCGGTACACATATATTATTGTGTAGTGCTTTGTATTTTATATATTATTTACATTTTGATGCTTTTATGTTTGAACCCTGGGCACCCATGAAAAACAGTGTTGGCACTGATTGGTTTCCAGAGGCGAAATAAGAAGTAAATAAATAAATAAATAAAAATGACAATCCCATGGTGCAAGATACATTTCATAACTACATTTCACAATTACATTTACATTCTGAGTTTTGACACTATGGAAGTCTTGAATTTCACAACTCATAAGTATTATTTTAAATATATTGTGAAATGAACATACCTCTAGTATTTTTACACGATGTTGATTTTTATCAATTTGTGTTCAAGATATTCGACAATAACGGCCCAGGTATTTCTCCTCAAACATGATCATTAATGTAAGGCGTCGCGTTATTTGACTTCTTACCAAAGTGAGAACTTCTCATGGACTTCATTCTTTGATATATGGGTTATTTCGCCATCCGGGTAAAATAGTTTACATACTTCTACTTCTACTTCTATTTCTACGCTTATTCCCATCAAAGTATGTTCAGCATCTAGATGAGCTCTCTGGTCCTAGAGAGATTATATACTTTTGAAGGCATTGACTATTCACTCCGGTCCTAGAGTAGATGGCGTATTTTGACATACGGTCTCGATACCAGGGTGGATTCCCCTACTCTTATTTCAAACAGCCATAGTTATAATTAGCCCGTGACGTTATTTTACATCCGACAGTGGATGGGACCGACGGCTTTACGTGCCCTCCGAAGCACGAAGCAAGTAGAAACAAGGAGACGTGCCGAGCCCAGGACTTGACCCCACTAAAGACGAATGCATTTGATTATGAGTCCTAACCACGTTAATACACAACTATATACATTCTATAGAAGTCTCCAAGTTCTGATTTTATCAAATTTCCATGCGGGTATTGTATTTCTAATCAGAATTTCTCATTGTGGCCAGTGACGTCAGGCCTATATTGTGCATCATGTTTTCTGTCATATCTTTTTAATTATCAAATAAAATGTTATTATGTTGGTATACTTGTAAAAGTAAACATGTAAGTCTTTTAAAACAATTAAACCTTAAGTGGTCAAGGTCCTCCACATGCCCGTTAGTGGTCAAGGGGGGGGGGGTCCATATTGACCCACAACTGAAAAAGCGCTTTCGCGAAAGAAATTTACGTTGAAACTCTGCTCACATGTAAAGTACTTCAAAAGAACTAAAACAAAGAAAAAAATGAAAATCGGACGAACCGTTTCAAAATGGCAACCAAAACAAAATAATTTGAAAACTCACTTCCCGATAGAATTGTTCAATGAAATTTGGCTCATATCTGCAGTATGTAAGTTCCTGAAAAAAGTTGTTCGGTTACGATTCTATGGGCAAAGCATATTTGAAGAGCTTATTGCTCATTTATGCTAATTAGCATGGGAAGGGGTGGGTAGATTTGAATTGTTTTGCCACCAAGTGAAGCGTATGGTAAAGTTAGACAATTACATAGAAGGGCGATGCAAAATTGCTTAGCGTTTTTGCGCGTATGTTGGGTCCATAAGGAACCCCTTGACCTCTTAAGTGTTAAGAATATTGCATAACTTATTTAATCAATTTACTTTGATATGCATTACATGTACACTAAATAGGGTAGAGATGGGTATGGAATGGGTAGGTTAAAATGTGTCGCAAATTGACCTACCTTAAAAATAAGGAGAATGGAAACGACGACATAGTAATTAACTTTCGATTTCACTTAAATTGCCACTTACCATTTAACGACATTGCGCTTTGGGTTAGTCTAGACGAAAAATGCTATTGACACTTTTCTATTGAATCATTTAGAATGTGACAATGAAGGTGTTAAAGGCAAAACAACTGTAAATTGCAGGGAGGAAAACGATAAATGTGATGACTCACCGCGAAAAGGGAGACTTTGCTACAGAGAATTTTTCAAGATACAGGTGAAAATAGGCAGCGAAAAATAAAGAAAATAATAAGAATTTCCAGCAGATTTTCTGTTGTAAAATTTGATCGGCTTGACCAATTTCAACAAATAAGGTGTCATTTTAAAGCTTAAAAAATGTTGTAATAGATGAAATGAAGAAATCAAAATTGACATGATCTTCAAAGTCCCCCCTTTCGGGGTGAACCATCACAAATAATGTTTGGTATGAATGTCACTTTCCTGGGCAATGATGGGCTGAGGGTGGTTTTCACTTGAAAAAGAATTAAGGAAGAAGACACCTAAATATTTTGGTAAGCTTTCATTATAGAGGAAATTTATCATAAAGTCTGCATTAATTTTGTTCTGGCCACTTTAGATTATAGGAAATACAGGTCCATCGAAAGTTAAATAGATATGGCTTAAAAAACAAAAGCAAGGTATAGTTAATTAGATGCATAAAATTAACTTAATAGGAAAGAAAGATTTCATCTATTTTTTAAAATAGTACTCAACGATTTTTGGGACAATTTGTACTTTAAAATTCAGATCAATCTTCTCAAAGTACTTCAAATTACCAAACCAAAGAAAATAAGTCGATGTCATATCTTAATATTTATACAAGAAATTAATCTATCGATAGAAAATATATAAAAAAAAAATGAAGAACGTTTTCCAGAAAGAATCCCCATAAATTGAAAAGTGAAATTACATGTGTAATAATAACATTAGGAATATTATTACTGCTATTGACAATTATTATCCGTACAATGGTTTAATATATACTAATTTATATAAGCTTCTTCAAAGAATCTAAAATCAAGCCACACGCTAGCTGCGTTTTGTTAGTATATCATAGGCTTTACAAGATGCAGCTAGCGTCTGGTTTGATTTTAGACGCTACGAAGACGCAAGACGCTAGCGGGTTAATATTTTTAACTTTAGCGTCTTTGTTAGCGTCTAGCTACACTGCAAAAGTTGTCGAACACCAGACGTATGTTCTTCCAGGTTTCAATGGTTTACCCTATTCACTCGTCTAATTCAACTTTTTTCCATCTGAGAATCTCCTTAAATTATCAAAATCCCCATTTCCAAAAGTTTGACAAATAGTCATACCCTATGACCGACACTTCATTTAAGTTATTTTAACACATTTTGGCACGGTGGTATGAAACCGCTCAACTGTTACGTGATCTAAATTCAAATAATGAGTAGTTGAATTGGACGAGTGGATACGGTATTTTGACACTCACGTTACATTCTCACTACATGCTGTTCATAATATAAGAAACCTACCACTTCAAAAATCAACATTGCTCATATATATGTGATGACTCACACCGAAGAGGGGAACTTTGCGACAAAACACTTTTAAAGATACTGGTGAAAATAGGTAGCATAAAATAAAGAAAATAATACGTATATTCTGTTGTAAAATTTGATCGCCTTGATCAATTTCGACAAATAAGGTGTCATTTTAAAGCCTATAAAATTGTTGTCACAGATGAAATGATAAATTTGAAATTGATATCATCTTCAAAGTCCCCCTTTGGGGGCGAGCCATCACATATGTTTCCTATAGATTTGCAGTATGAATAATATTTGACATTAGTTACACTTTTTTAACACCTGACACGTGTTGAAACATTTGAATTTGAACACATCGGACGTCAGAGACAGTGTTCAATTTTGAACGTATGCATTCAAAACACATTTTGGTGGCCATTTTGAATCTTAGAACAGGCCCCATTTTAATTTTGATGCATGCTTGCAATATAATTAGGGGACAATTGATCTTGTTGTAGCCCAAAATGTTATTCCTTATTTATGATATCAGGTAGTTTAAAGGCTGTTTTTTGTCGAAATATTGTCCCAGATGAAATCCAAGTTAATTATCAAGGTCATTAAAACGATTATGGTAGGTTTGCAAACACAGAAAGATATACAAATTTGGATTAGGCAAACGTCTTAATCAGTGTTTCTTATGAAAATAGTAAATTTGTCAAGAATGTTCAACGTTGTAACAACGTGACTCTCAGAACTGTCAATATATACAATTGTATCATTGGTGTATTGGCTTATTTTTACTTTACATTTATCTTACATCATTACGAACAAATGTTACGTTACTTTAATACACTAATTATCTTCCTAATATCCAATTCAAAGCATAAGGATTTATTTTGGACATAGCCACGACTTAATTACTTTTCACTGGTACCCCGACTAGACGGGGCACCTTCCATCCAATCTAGTCCTGTCATAAAGGACTACCACAGGACTATCTTACAGTTAGAAATGGCAAACCAAAATAAAACCATCCTGTTATAATGACTATCCAGAAAGAAATAATCTATATGCACCAGTAACCAGTTGATTATGGGGAAGTACCCTGCAGTGATTAGACAATAGAATAAAAACCCATGCATGGATAATCTTGTGTCATGTTTTATTTTATAATCACTGTCAGAGAGTTTATGCATCTGATAAATAAGCAATTGTCATTTTGGTCCATTTTTGTGACAGATTTTTAAATTACGTAGGATATGTAATTGTATGGCTATGTTATTTTGGTTCATTTCATGTGACAGATATCAGAATAAAAAGTGAACGTGTCTGCTGCAAAATATTTGTTGAGATGCGCACTTACGCGATAGTGGTTTTTACGTTGTGGGAATGATTTTAGGGCTCTGTACATACGTGAGAGTGTTTTTTGGCGTGTGCGCGTACGCGCAATTGTTTTTTTTGGGTGTGCTCATATGGGTTATAGGTTTTGTAGAAATTTACAGGTTTCACACATAGGCACTAGTGTTTTGGGGTGCGCGTGTACACGATAGTGTTTTATTGGGTGCGCGCGTACGCGTTAGTGGTTATTTAGGTTGTGCAAGTGATATAAATGTTACGCACATATGTGCAAGTGTTTATGGAGGTTCGCGTGTACGCGCAAGTGTTTTATTGCGTGCGCGCGTATGCGTTAGTGATTTTTTAGGTTGCCAAAGTATTGTAAAGGTTACACACATGCACGCAAGTGTTTTTGGGGGTGCGCGTGTACGCAAAAGTGTTTTTTAATGAGTGCGAACGTACGCCTTAGTGTTGTACGCTAGTGGTTTTATAGATTGCGCAAATGATTTAGAGGTCACGCATATACATGCAAGTTTTTTGGAGAATGCACGTGTACGCGCAAGTGTTTTATTGGGTGCGCGCGTACGCGTTAGTGGATTTTAGGTTGCGCAAGTGATATAAAAGTTAAGCACATACTCGCAAGTGTTTTTAAGGTGTGCGTGTACGCGCAAATAGTATATTGGGTTCGTGCGTACGCGTTAGTTGTTTAATAGGTTACGCAAGTGATTTAAAAGTTACGCACATACATGCAAGTATTTTTGGGTGTTGCGTGTACGTGCAAGTATTTTATTGGGTGCGCGAATACGCGTTAATGTTTTTATAGGTTGCGCAAGTTATTTAAAGGTTACGCACATACATGCAAGTATTTTTGGGTGTTGCGTGTACGTGCAAGTATTTTATTGGGTGCGCGAATACGCGTTAGTGTTTTTCTAGGTTGCGCAAGTGATTTAAAGACAATGCAAATGTTTTTGGGGTGCGCCTGTATGCGCCAGTGTTTTATTGGGTGCGCACGTACGCCTTAGTGTTTTTTTAGGTTCTGCAAGTGATTTAAAGGCCATGCACGTACACTCAAATGTTTTTTGGGGTGCGTGTGTACGCGTAAGTATTTGATTAGGTTCGCACGTACGCTTTACTAGATTTTTATGTTTCGCAAGTGATGTAAAGGTTATGCATAAAAGTTCAATTTATTTCGTGAGTTTCTTTACGCATTTGGCGAAAGAAGATCTACAATATATACAAATAAATAATATGTTATCAGAAAATGCATGCATCTTTAATAGTATCTTTATTGATAATACAAGTATCTTCATTTCGAAAAGTAACCCCCCCGCATATAGTCACATGCACTACTTCCTTAATTCTGTCTAAGAAGAAATGTTTCGTTCAGAAGAATTATAACCTATTTTATATCCAGATTTTTCTCCTACCCTTTTCTTTTTGATATATATGTATCATTTATTTCAAAACCGAGGTAAAAAAAGTTCCAATAAAAACATTCAAAGTCAAAAATATTATAAAGGTCTATTAAACCATGGACCCTCAAAAACATGATTAAACATTCACAAAAAAGACGTCCAATAAAGTTTCTTCCAACTCAACTGAACACAATTGGCACAGAATGATGTACTGGTTCGCCTACATTGTAAACTGTCTGAATTATAGTAAAAACCATTTTCAAGCACAGAATACAGCCACAGAATGTCTGTGATACAGCCAACGCATGAACATTAAATGTTTGATACAATTACAGTAGGCCTAACCAGTCTGTCGGGAGGTGACAATATTTCGCCTTCTTCTATCCGATATAATGCATAATCGATATTACAAAATCTTGGTTGCGAGGTTTTTTTTTTATTGACGTGACCTGCAAATAAAGCTGACTTTTAACCCTTATTATTTGAACAAGGAGAAAGCAAATGCAAAATGGGAACGTGGGTATAAAAATGTGGAGTTTTTCCTTTATAATGTGAGTGATCTTTTTGCTATTTGTAAAAAAGGATGCATTATATGGTATTTTCTATAAAAATCAACAATTTTGAGCCTTTTTAAACATACGAATTTCAACCACTACATCTTGTTTTAGAAGATAAAAATACATCAGTTTGGTAGATTCCGCTAGCAAAAAAATGAAAACTCAGATTGATGAAATTTGAAAAATATATTGTGCCTTTAAAATTAAAGATGAAACACGGAGATGTGGTGTGTGAAAGGTACCTAATATCGGCTCTTCAATAACCAGCCACCATGATTTACCAGCACCTTTGTAGTATCCTCTAAATGTATTCAACATAGCAACAGTGTTATCGTTATATGAACAGGCAACACCACGTTACAGGTATTACGACGGAGCGAATACAATGGACGATCACTAGTTATGGATTAAATCAAGTGTCGAAGTAGTTTAATTACCCACGCATAACGAGTCATTATAACCTTTTGTCCGGGTCATCTGATGCAAGCAGCGTGCATGTATACTCAGACCTTGCGATTTGAATGGCTCGCCCTCGCTGTGTTGAAAAAATTTGCATTTCATGTG